>PQWD01014144.1:0-42956 GCA_019425675.1 Leucinodes orbonalis | reverse complement strand
ACGCCTCAAAAATATGTTTATTAGTGCCACTCCTGCTTTAGTAGTGGATCTGCTTTATAAATCCAAATTGATTGCTATGTAATAATTTGTTTTCGTGAAATGAGACAATAATTGATTAAACATATTTTTTTCAATATCTTATCTTAGAGCGGGGAGAATAGAGATAGGTCTGTGTGAGACGGGTCACTTTTTTCTCCAGATTTGAATAAAGGTATAGATTTTACTTAATTTCATCAAATTTGGGAATTTGCCCTGGTGAACACACTGATTAAAAATAACAGCTAAGTGAGGAGCAAACATATAATTTATATTTTTAAGTATTTCTTATAGCGTCCCATAAATCCTCTGTTTTTTTTTATATTTAAACTCTTAAAGTTCTAATGATATCCCTGCAATTACATGTGTAAATCTAAAGACGTTTTTCACTCATCAACAGTGACTTGAGGAGAGAAACAGCAAGATGGGGATTTCAATTTAATTTACTAGTTACAGTGACAGCAATATTAGTAAAGAACTTTCAAATGCATCTGCCACCTGAGAGTCAGTATCAATCCTGCCATCAAACTCAGTGAGATCTTGTTGTCTTGTGTTTTTATTTACAAGTCTCTTTATGATGATATTCCACGGAACTTTACTTTTTATTAAGTAGCATTAATTATTTTTTTAAAATTAATATATATAAAATAAATGAAACAGCTATGTTCATTGTATATTTTATTGTATCCATTTCTAAAATATTAATATGTATATAAAGATACGGAGTTGCCAAAAGCAACAAGCACTTCCGCGCTGAGTGGCGTGGTGTGCTGCGGCTATTAACAAGTTGGCGAGACAGTCAACAAGATCACATACAGGTGGGACGAATCCGACCCTGGAGTATCATGCTACTTGTTTTTACCTTGAATAATACTTCTACAGCGACATCATCATAAATCGACATTTAAAGTGTAATGTTAAAACTTCGACCTTTAAAGTCTAGTAATATCTGATGTTATCTGAACAAATTATAATTACAAATCAGTTTGTATGTGGTTAAGTGGAGCAATAAGGAAAACACTGTTTAGTATCTGCGTTATTACGGGACTCGTGTCAATCCCGATGTTACATAGTGGCGGTCTGACACAAAAACTTATTATATATACCGATAGTTCATATAAAAAAATAAAATATTTTAATAAAAAACAGTAATACAATATTCTCTTTTGACCTGCTCTCGTAAATGGTTATGAAAACGGCTTTCTCCTTATAATTTAATTTTACGTTTGTGTGTTAACATGCAGTTAATTGTATATATGTTAATATTTGACGGTAATAATACAAAATGCGTGTATGTGCGTACACACGCACGTATTTACTACCGTGTGTGTGTGTAGGGTTATTTGAAAACGTGTGTTGTGGTACATAGATGCAAGCGTGCATGGTGTAACGTGTGTGTCGTCAGTGGTTCGAGGAGCGCGTGGGTCGCATCGAGTCGCTGGAGGCGTGCCTGCGGCGGCTGGCGGGCGCGTGCGAGGCGCTGGCGCAGGAGCGGCGCGAGCTGGGCGCGCGCGCGCACGACACCGCGCGCGCCGCCGCCGCCCTCTCCGCCGCCGAGCCGCACGCGCCCGTCTCGCGCGCGCTCTCGCACACCGCCGACCTGCACGAGAAGGTACCGGCGCCCTCCCCCGCCTGCCCGCACGCGCTCTCGCACACCGCCGACCTGCACGAGAAGTACGCACGCTCTCGCACACCGCCGACCTGCACGAGAAGGTACGCACGCTCTCGCACACCGCCGACCTGCACGAGAAGGTACGCACGCTCTCGCACACCGCCGACCTGCACGAGAAGGTACGCGCGCCCTCCCCTCTTGCCCGCACGCGCTCTCGCACACCGCCGACCTGCACGAGAAGGTACGCACGCTCTCGCACACCGCCGACCTGCACGAGAAGGTACGCGCGCCCTCCCCCTCTTGCCCGCACGCGCTCTCGCACACCGCCGACCTGCACGAGAAGGTACGCACGCTCTCGCACACCGCCGACCTGCACGAGAAGGTACGCACGCTCTCGCACACCGCCGACCTGCACGAGAAGGTACGCACGCTCTCGCACACCGCCGACCTGCACGAGAAGGTACGCAGCGCTCTCGCACACCGCCGACCTGCACGAGAAGGTACGACGCTCTCGCACACCGCCGACCTGCACGAGAAGGTACGCACGCTCTCGCACACCGCCGACCTGCACGAGAAGGTACGCACGCCCTCACCCGCGCACCCGCACGCGCCCGTGTCGCGCGCGCTCTCGCACACCGCCGACCTACACGAGAAGCGTACGGGTAGGCTCGTGCCCCTCGTGGGGACGTTTAATGAGCTAATGATGATGATGAATGAATTAATGATGATGTTGATGATAATTTACAGACGTCTTGCCGATGTATTTTTTGTTTGTTTGGAATATTTTACAATAAAACAAATATATTTAATAAGAACAAAATTTAAATTCATACTCGCATACCAACCATGGTCCTGTTTGGCACTAGCCTTTAAGATTTTCTGTAATCTGTTATTGTTTTTATTTTGTGCCAAATAAATCTTTCTTTCTTTCTTTCTTTGCGCCTGCCTTTTCGAATCAACATAAAATAGCAAATCTCAAGTAATGGTTCAACAAACAGATTTGAATAAAGATACAAGACAAGTAATAAAAAATACAACAAAACAGTTTTCCATCCGTCTGTATTCTAAAGTAGTGTGATCGCACGAATTCAAAATAGACGAATAGCGATGGAGCAACCACAAATATATTCCTCCCGCCCCCCGTACCGTACCTCCAATGAGACTTAAAAAAAACTGCGCATGGTCATCTTTCGTAAATTGTACTGTTCGCACGCTCTGTGCCGTGAAGCAACACAGGCAAGTGCTTCTGCAGCTGACCCGCACAACCCTGAACCTTACCCATGTAACCTGCTACCGTTGTTGCTTTGAAGTGCCACAAAAAGATACTTGTGCGCACTTGTACATAACCATCCCGCATTGCAAGGTATTACGCCCACCATCTTGGCAAATCTACTAAAGTACTGTCGTAACGCTCGTTGATAATGAAAAGGTTTGTATACAAGTCTGTTAAAAATATATATACATCATTCCGGTTGGAAATGGAAAACCATTTACGGTATTTTTTTTATTCATTACATTATTTGTTTCAGATTGAACAATTAAGAATGGAGCAATCGAACACGGATTATTTCGTGTTGACAGAGCACATCAAAGACTACCTGGGTCTCATTGGAGCCATTAAAGACGTCTTTCACGAACGAGTTAAAGTAAGGCGTGACATTTTATACAGTTATCATTTATTGTACCTGCCGATAAATATTGCAGATTGACCTATACTTCAGGAAGTAGCCAATCATGTTGATGGTAATAAGTGTGACAGTGATGAAGTCTGCGTATTTTAGATATCAATAAAATCTAAAGTATTAGAGCTATTCAATTGAGAGTTTGTATTTTTAATAAGTGTAGTGATAACATAATATCTTGAGAATATGAACTATCTGATACATCGGAAACCAACTCTATGAGAGTTCAAAAATACGACGAAACACTTCGAGAAAAGGCAGATAGTGCCGCCCTTGCGCTTGACTTGTCTTGGCGCAGGCAAAACCTTGCCCCATATATAATAATTTGTATAGCATTGTCATTGTTGCACACTGTTCGTGCGTCGTCATGGCATGCCTATGAGGAGATTAGGCACTAACTCATAAAGAGGATCCAGAATGGATTGGCTTATTAATGCCTACTGTAATGACTCATCATTGATTACAGTGCATGTTAGTAACCAGAACCTCGAATAGTAGATATTCGGCAGATTGAAGAGTATGAGACTATTGTATCCAGTGGCGTGCACTCCATATATTCAAATAAGCTGTGCATACCCTGTGCATCATCATCAATGATTCCCACTTATTCGCCCACTTTCCTTCACAGATGTGAAACCATAGGCGATCTGCTTTCATCAACAGCACTTATTTTGTCAAAAATTTAATCTTTTTTGTTGTGTGATTAGTTTACAAACCCTACACAAAATACTAAAAAAAATTATAGTTTTTGCGATTAGTGTCACTCACTTTGCATACCCTATTCATAATCTATGTGCACGCCACTGATTGTATACTAATCTGTAAATACGGCACACAAAAGCTTAACCAATAATTATTTCAATTGAAGACATAGCTCATTTTAATATTGCTATGTTTATCCAAGGTGTTCCAGAACTGGCAACACGCGCAAATGCAGCTCACGAAGCGACGTGAGAACAAAGCGAAGGCGGAGCTCGCCAATAGGCCGGAGAAGATTGAGCAAGCCTCCAACGAGATTATTGAGGTATCACTACATAGTATAAAACAAAGTTGCTTTTTCTGTCCCTATGTGAGATTAAGGCCCGTATTCTAAAACGAGACTCAGCGTTAATCTTTACTTAAATAAATCTTAAAACTACGCAGCGTATTTTGATGTGTTTTTTATAGAGTATTTCAAGAGGGAGGTTTATATGTATAATTAACATCCATTAAATAGTGGAGAAACACTGATATTTTTCAGTTTCTAATGTGATGTCGTAAACAATTTCATTTTTTTCTCTAAAAAGTAAAGTAATGAACTTTACTTTTTACGACAAATAATGGCTAATTTTCGAAGCAATTTTAACCAATACAACAATAATCCTTATCTAATTAAATACCTTAAAGACATTGTTTATTTAATATAGATCTATATGGCCCTTTACAGCATATGATTTAAATAAATATTTTCAAAGATATTACAGATTTAAAAATTGCGGTACGTAGCGTTTGCGCCGGTACCGGTCAACCGGGGAGGCGGGAACGTGCCTATTACGAATATCATCATTGCGAAGCGGGGGCGGATCGCTAGTTTTATATAATTTAGAAATATCGAAATATGCAGTATCTGTTTAGGTACTATCCAATGGGGACTACCGTTTTCTTGCTCACCAGGTGGCGCCACTGTAGAGTAAGGTCTAGAGGTCGTTGATTTGTTAATTGAAACTACACACTAAATAATGATAGCTACTAGATTAACTTAAAATGTTGTATGTGTATGTACTAAAAAGCAGTTATTCATGTATAATAACTTCTGAAATATGCTATTTAACATAATTTTCCCATTAACCTGCACGACTTTTCATAATTATGATTTTAAATCTATCAAATTTATCGCCAAATAATCAAAATGTGCAATAATTTAATCAAGGAGATCACTTTTCAACATGCATTTTAAAAAAATGTTTGGTTTTATCACGAATACCGATGGAACCTATGTAAATTAAATGTTTTAGGACCTCAAGCGACACCAGCGCCTCCTGGTGGCAAATTCACTCGCGGTAGCCCCCATTCTATTATCACACTAGTCAGAACTACTGACTACCTGATTAAGCAGATGGATGTTGTAGGATACTAGTGATAAATAGTCCGAAAGGTCCATTTACCATACAGTAGTTGCCATATCGCAGTTGGTTTAATTGTTTATCAACTAGAATGCCTACACTATAAGAAGTTTGGGTTTAGTAACTGGATTTTTTAGTCGAAAATAATATTGTCCTTAACTTTTCTTGTACGCTCATTTTATTTGTAGTTACGACGTTATTAATGATCAGAGACTCTCTAAACTCCAAACAGACAATAGATATTCTATTGTCTTGCCGCAATAGTCTTCGGGCAGAAATGTAGGTTTTTTCTATACATATAAATAAATTAGGATTGTCTGTTTGTAATATAGAAATAATTATTTTTTGTTCATGCATTAGAATATATACGGTACATACACAAAATCGAGGTTTTTTTTTTAATTTCTTCTGTCTGTTCCGATTAATCTGAAACGGCTGGACAGATTTGGAAGGGACTTTCTGACAGGTAGCTGATGTAATAAGTAAAACATAGGCTACTTTTATTTGAGGAAAAAAGCAATGATTTTCTAGTTTGATAAAAATAATTGAAAAATTAATCTATTGCAGTGGGAAGCAAAAGTGGAACGCGGCCAGCAGGAGTTCGACACGATATCGCGCGTCATCAAGAAGGAGTTGGAGCGGTGGGACGAGGTGCGGTTGGGTGAGCTGCGCGCCACCATACTTCGCTACCTCGAGGAACACATGAAACACCAGGCACAGGTATCCAAGTTTACTACAACACCCCGGTTTTTACTTTTCTTGTGGACTTTTCGCTATCGAGCGCAGATGACCTTCAAAGCTTCACCGAACAAGTGGCAAGCGCATATCATCATCATCAGCTCATTAAATGTCCCCACCGAGGGGCACGAGCCTACCCGTACGTGCGTGTATAAGGCCTATTGCGGCGACGCGGGTGCGGATTGGACGACTTCACGCACAACTTTTGAATCTCTTCGCAGGCGTGTGCAGGTTTCCCCACTATCTTTTCCTTCTCCATTAGAGCGTCGGACAAAAATTTCGGAAATTTGAAAAGACATTGGTACTTGGCGGGATTTGAACCTGCACCTCTAGTTCGGTAGGCATCCTTCCATACCAATGAGCCGTCGACGCTCTATAATTCCACCGACATGATATAATAATGAATAACTTATTCAGAGGCATATCCAATCAAAGTCATAATTCAAATACAAGTTGTCTGCGTGATAAGTAACGGCCCAAATCCCCATAGCAATATTATTTGCAAAGGCCTATGCCCTGTAGTAGGTCGTTATATGCTGGTTAATTTATTTATAAAAAGCTGGTAAAATATTTCATAACATTCATTGTTTTCAGTCAATCCGATACTGGGACGCTTTCCTCCCGGAGGCTCGGGCCATCAAATGAGTGGCGGAGTGAACGCGGCTCTCCCGGCCCGGCCGCGTCACGGCATCGCAGACGATACGCCAACACATATAAGTACCTTACAATCACATCGCACTGCTAAAGTTTAAACAGAACTTTGATTATCACCCTTTATATTCGTATTTTAAATATAACCTCCTGAACCCAGACATGAAATTATTAATTTAGGCTCGCATAGACCGTGGCTGAAGCATCTTAAATAGAGTTAGAAAGGAATGGCGATGTGTATTGTATAGAGAGCCCTTTTTAACTCTATTAAAGTGAAGATCCACCCTCGAGTCTCATTCTAGAATACGGCATTTACTGTGCAAAATTATGAACAAATATTAATATCAAATCCAAAGTTTTTTAAATTATTTAAGCAAGAGGTCGCACATTAATTTTTCTCGGTTTAAAAGGTTCTTAACAGATTTTTTGTGGCCGTATCTTCTTTTTCTTAGCGTATTGATAGAAAAAACTTAAACCGTAGAAGCCCAAAAGCTACGGTGACAGCGTTGTCTGCAGCCGTCATTGACTCCTGCAGAGAACAGCTATTCCGGGAAGCAGGTCACGACATAAGTTGAACCATCGTTTGGGTCGCTCCACAGAGACATTCTAAATCAAGACCACCCGAGCACCATCTGGCTAAATTGTTCCTACCCCGACCTGTCAAAATCCGTAGCCTAAAGACTTCCAGGTCGGCCAAGACAATTCATCGACAGGGGAAAGCCTCTCATCAATAAAAATAAAATAAGCTTTTCATCAAGGGAGACAAAGGTCTCCATTGATGAAAAGCTTATTATTAAGGTCGGCAATGTAACCGTCCCACGCCAAAGCTTCAGTCTGTCGGTTTACGAATCTATGTAACGGTATAAAAAATATAGACAATATAGACTCACCATAGACACCAAGTAATTTTAAAAAGTCAGCTTTTTGCAAGAGTACTGAAAAAAATTGTACAGAAATTCAGTTTGTGGTCAGTAACTTAAGGCATTACTGCTGGGTATGATAACAATATTTTATTTTGTTTTTGTTTTATATGTCCCCCACATATTAAGAGGTTTTATTACAAAGTTCATAATGTTATGTTAACCCATCGAACACCGGAAACCCAGACACAAATGGTTTTCATATTGCATCTGGCGCCTCAAGGCGTCATTTATAAGCCTTAAAAAATGTTATTTGTATAAATTACAATCTAATTAATAAACAATATACTTTGATTTCATGCCTACATATCTATGTACTACAACCAAACTTTATAATAAAATATTATGAAACAGTAATCATGAATCCTTCCATTAGCCCTTGAAATACGTTATTTGAAGCAATTTTGTTCATTACAAATTACTCCTTTCTTTTAAATATTACATAACCTTTCAAATGCAATACTTAAGAATCGTTATAAAAATCGTTCTTTGCTCTTCAACTCTAAGAACGAAAGTAAATACTTTAACTGAATTCTCTCGATCTTTCGCGATTTTGCTATAGACAAAGGAAACACTAAAACATTTTTTATTCTCAATCCTAATATCTTCGCGATGTAATCTACAGCCCAGACTATCCACGTTCTTTTCTTTTGCTTCAACAAGTAACGGCACAGCTTAATGCGAGTAAGTTTCCTTTATCAAACCAAAAAATACTTACAAAACTCGACTTTAAACGTGTTTAGACATTCCGTCTTCATAAAGATAAAAAAATGTTGGTGTTTAGTCTAAAACGCAGTATTGTGTAGATTAAAAATCTATAACTAAGACGGTATTAGTCTCCCTTCGACAAATATTAGTGAAAATATTAACCTTATCGATATACGACTATATTATTTTCTATTCGTGGTCATTTGTAAAGATTTATCGGTAATTTGTATGGGTTATTCCTTTGTTGCATAAACCTTGAATAACAATCAATATCCTATTCTGAAACTTATAGAAGTAATACGATAGGTTATTGATTGTTATATAAGGTTGGTTCCTTTTTAAATTCCAAGTGTTGAAAAAATACATTAATTTAAGGATTAATTGGTATTATGCTTACGTTTCGTTACACTTGTGGTAAATATCGTGCATGTAAATGTTTTTTTTATAAATATAGATAGAACAGGATTAGATTTAAGGCTATATTTATAATATGTCTTCACGTGAACTGAGAAAATTCATGAAAGTGTTCGTCTAACACTATGTAAAATTATAAAATCATTAAAAAAAAGACCTCATGTCGTATTGCAGACGGTTTTATTATAATAAACTGTAAAGGTGGTGGTCAACGGCATCCGCAATGTTCTGTCTTTTGAAAATATACATATGACACAAATATATGTTTATATTACACAAGTAACTACTGCCGGTATCCGTCATAAATGTAATGAAAACCGTTTATATTGTCCAACCGTGGCCAAATATGTAGCAATAATAGCAAAGTACATAATGTTGGTATGGATATTTTTTGGAGATAACTGAAAGTCTAAGTTACTCCATCTCTATTCGGATTTTAATATTAGCATTGAACGATACCAACACGTGATGGTAGTGTTGCTATCGCGTTTTCCGTATATTTTTCAGCATTAAGGTATGTTGTGATTGCGCGACGGTGAAACAATTTAACATTTTGAGCAAATAAAAGCTACGAGGACTTTATTGAAGCGTTTAGATAAAGATAACTTGAACAGTTACCGATTTTTCATTGATAATATATTTGAACCAAATTTTGCAGTATCTTCATCCTGCACGACTTCAGTGATTCACCGAAGTCGTGTAGGATAAAGATTTGTTTAAAAATGGGAATAGATTTTCTGGTTGTTTTAAGTGATGTAAATGATCTTTCCTATGCCCAACGAACGTAGAGCATACTTTAGCGTTGAAAACCAAAATATTTTCTGCAAACAATACATGTAGCCGAATTTAGTATGATTAATATGGTGAAAATAACTTGTAAGCTCTTATCAGATATAAATATATTAGGAGCTGTCTGCAAGTAAATTATCTACGATTTATAAACAATAAACACCTTAATAAGATAACATTTGGAAATCCCAGTTTAGGAAATGTTTAAATCGAATTTTCTTGAAACAAATACATGTAAATAACTTGCGTTTTGAATGCATTCTTCTGTAAATCACCATTATTATGAACAAATTATATACACATATATATGTTTGTATATAATATGATTGTATGTGTACATTTATAAATAAATATCGTTTCACAAACCACATCATTAACATGGATTACAAATATATAATATTAATTATCCCACAGAGATACACGTATTAGTACTAGGGTTTCTCATTTCTCGACTTTTTTATTTCTCGAGCACGAGATCTCGACCACTATTTCCCGGGAATTCTCGGGTTGTCGAGAAATATTGAAAAAGCTCAAAACATATTTGATTTAACATAAAACTATACTTTTTATGCAATATTCAACATTATCAATGACCACGTTTATTTTTAGTTCATGTGAGTTTAATTAACTATAGAACTTTAATTAAGCAAAACTCTAGCGAGATCTTCTTATCATTATTTCTAGTTTCTACAAACAAATATACTAATAACCTAGTCTTTTTCTTCTAAAAACAATGTCATCATGTCACACAATGATACTTAGTACCTTACATACTAATAAATTTATTTTAGTCTCAGTCTGTACTACACAATTTTCAATTACGTAGCATAAAACGACGTTAATTCCTTATAAAAAATAACAATCAGACTAGCTTAATAATTACGAGTTAACAAGTAAGGTACATGTTCCTTAGTTTAGTCTTTGTATCAACTTTTCAATTTGTTATAAGGGAACATACCCAAACTACGTGACCCTTTTTTTCGTGTTTTTTGACCCCCTCCCCCCCTCGGTGACCAAGCGTAGTATATGCCCAGACCCCCTCCCCCCCCCTAGTTTTCACGTAGTATATTTTATCAATATTTTTTGCGTAAAGTTACAAAATAATGGCTTTTGTTTGTATTTTCTTATACGGCCCCTAAAAGTGCGTACTTTGAGAATGCGTACCTATAATTGCATACGGTTGTAATTGTGTTTAGTAAAAAATATATCAAGAAAAAATAGTACATTGCACAATGTATATGTACGGGCCGTTAAAAAAGAATTACGATCGAGTACTTACAAATGTAATTTTGTTAAGTTCATTGGCTCGAGTCTGCCATCCCGTTTCTCTTCATAATGATTTTCATCACATTTGCGGGGAAAGAAATAAAATCAGAATACAGCAAAAACAAGAAACTATTTATTATATATCTTCAATGAAGACGTTACCACTATCAATCCACTGGGAAACGTTATGGATAATGGGGGCGATGGTTAATACCGGGGTAATATCCATGTTGATATCAACTGCCTCATCATCGACGGTCTCGACGTCTACCCACTCCACATCTTCCTCCATAACACACAATATCTCTTGTGGTCGTCTGGAGAGAACCCGCAGAGGTCGGACGCGAGACGCGTCCGTTGCTCCGCCATGAATATTTTTGCGGTGACTGGTCATTGACACTTTCGACGCAAAATATAAGCCACAGATGGTGCATGTCCTATCGTTAATATTTTTCTTTATTGTTGGGCAGTAGGTGTCATACGGCATTTCTTTGCCCCGTGTCACATCAGGGCGCAATGAGATGCACTGCCGCACAAGCAATGACGGAAATGTCTCCGATCCGACTTCATCTGGGCTTGGTATTTTAAACGGATTTTGCGACATCGGAAAAGGTGCCGGCAAGAACCCTTGGTGCAGAACATTTCGTAGAGCACTGCGGCGAGGAGCGCAGCAGGAACTATCGGCGCACTTTGTAATTTGTAGGAAATACTGGCTTTCCCGAACGTGATTTCCATACCACTTGTCGGATACTTGTGCAGTTTCGGAAAGCACTTCCCCAGGGGGCACATACTCCGCTATCACGTTGTGGTTGTCAATTACCACCTGGGACCAAATCTCAGCCAACGTTTCACCTGAAAACAATACGAAATTAAATATTATTTAAATTCAACTTTAATAACAGCAGTGGAGAAGACAACGTATCATTTTATTAAAATATATACCTGCATGCTGAAAATTTTTCACTTCTAGTTCTTCATCGATGGTTCGCCCTTGAGAATCGAGATGGGAACCGTAGTGCTCATATGGAAGGACTACCGTGGCTAGTTCACGGCTCAATGGTGCCATCCTTCGCTCTACTCGGTTATAAGCCGATCGACCCGGTGCGTTGGTAAATACAAATAGCCCATCCAAATCGTACTTTTGAAAGTGCGATATACAATGAGATATCACCTTTTTGTAGCGTGGATTTTCGTCCGGTCCTCCATCCACTGAAATTATCATTACAGGCTTGACTTTTCCATCTTTCCCCAAAGCCAGATTTTTGAATTCATCCAATGTTAGTAGTTTTATAAGATCATTGGCGTGAGTTGCTGCTGTTGAACTACTATGTTTTCCGCTGCGTATTGCGATATACGTTGGGCCAGAATATGTAACAGCTTCTTTTCTACCCATGCAGTTTTCTTTGATTATGATCCCAGCATATACCGAAGGAGTCAGTTGATGGCGTTGTCCAACAGCAAAATCGTGGTCGTCGAGGCGCACTTTATAATTCAGATGCATTAAAACAGGAGCTTGTACTTTTGCAGCTGTTTTTCCTATGGGTACTTTGGCTTTATCATCTTGAGAGATAAAAACTACCTGTTCAGGCCCAAGTATAGATGCAAGCTCTTCGAGACTGTTGGCAGTAGCCTTGCAGAAATATTGATCGGCGTGATGTCGGTGTCTATCTGTTTGGGCTCGACACAGTCTTACAGGCACAGTTGTGACATGGCGCTTGCCTTCTAAAGATCCAGAATACTTTGGAATCAGCCTACGGTATGTGGAGGTTCGTGAGATAACAAATCCATCTTCAACAAGAAGTGCATGCAATTCATCAAGAGTCTTACAAGTTCTCAATACTTCTGATCGGCGTCGATCAGCAGCTGAGCTTCCATGTGTTGCTATATCGCAAATTACTTGAAGAAGCCCTGCCTGATTTTCTTCAAGTGGAGGGCGTCCTGGCTCAGTCCTGATAGATGAAGATTGTACGTTGGAATGAGCGGATTTCAGACTCAAAATTTCAGATTTTTGTTTTGCTCTAAATTTTCGCATGTTATTTGCACGGACTATTTTGTTATGTAACTCTTTTTTCTTTATTTCAGTATCGTGTCTTAATTTTTTAATCTTCATCTCAATTCTATCTGTGCCCAGCCCTGCATCTCGCTTTTTTACGGAGGCATTTAATTCAGCTTCAAGAACTGAAATTTCAGATTTCAAAACGTCTTGTTTTGGTGTCGGACCTTTTATAGATGTAGAAGGTATTGAAGTAGATGCTTGACCAACACACGATTCATTATCGCAGGCTAGAAATAAAAATAACTATGTGAATCACTACCCATTTAAAATTAAAAAGTCAAAAAGGGCTTCGTTAAAAGTTGTACAATATGTATAATACAGAATCCTAATTTAACTACACCATATACATTGTAAAGACGATTTAAGCTACAGAATTTTAAAACAAGTTTCTGACAAAAATTAGATGCATTTTAGTACAAGCTTTTATTACTGACTGTACCTTCTTTTCACACAGTCACCAACTGCCTGTTGAGCGGGTTCTAATGAGCTCAAACACGATGAGGTTGTGTCATTTTATAACGGAGTTTCTATAGCCTCTTTCATCGTCATATTATTGCCACGCGATATACCTATTCGTGCAAAAATTCAGCTTACCCGGCACCAGGAAGTGCATCAAATTTAATTTCAGCAAGAATTGAGTACAAACAAATATCGGGACAAGTGAAACTAAGTAAAAGCTTGTTAAAAATATACTGGTAGAACAGATAGAGTTAATAGTAGTTAGTGGTGTACCTTTCCGAGGAATAGAAATCGACTCATCACTCTTGTCATCACTGGTAATATCTTCAATTTTGGGAAGCAATTTGAGATCACCTTGCGTGGTTGAAGCTTTTCGTGCAGGTAGCTACATTTAACCAAATACAAAAAAGAAACACACATCACCAAGTTCACACATGCGCCAGCAGAAATAATAAATTGATTAGTTTGCTAATATTTTACCGAGACTAAAGCACATGAAAATAATGAAAATAATATATGCTACAGTAGAATCCGGATATATAACGACATTCAAGGGACCGGCGATATTATGTCGTACACCGGACGACGCACAAAACGGTAGGAGTATTTCTTAAGTACATACATACCTAGTCATGTACGTACGAACGTACATATGTAACATATTGATTTTACTATTTAGATAAATAAAAAAGGTTATAGGTATATGCAGTACCTATGTTTAGGCGCGAAACACACAGAAACGGCATACAGGTGAAGATACAGTGAAGGCGCGGGACAGGCAAGGTACGGATGCGATTAAAGTTATACCACAAAACGCATAACGTATGGTTAAGTTTGTTTTTTAGGTTATAAAATCGTCATGGCTGCGCTGCGCCGTTTGTGTACCTATAATTCAAAAATGTCGCCTACGTACATTTTGTATGAAACGAATTGAAGCGGCGGCGTCGTAACTGCGCTGCGCCTGTCTTGCGCCTTCGCCTTTTGCCCTTTCTGTGTGTTTCGCGCCTTATAAATGCGAAAGGTTGATTTTCGTATGGTAAAAGTAAACACAAACTGTGATTTACGCACGCCAATAGGGAGAGTTGAAAGGTGAAGCGCGGGGGAAGTGATGTGGCCGAGGTATTTGTCAAAGTTGAAACAAAACATTGCGCGTCGTATAAGCTATAAGCGGTTAGTCGCTATAAGCGACGTCGTTATAAGTGAATTCTACTGTATTCTCATACCAGTCATACCGAAAAAGAGAATGTAAAAAAAAAATATTTTATGTCAGTATAGGCCGGAACTATACAAGCTAGTTCCGCATTTGAAATCATGAAAAAAATGTTTGCAAAAGTATGAAGAATCCGTGCAACAAAAAATTCAGAACACTAACCTTTACAAAGAAATTGAGGCGTCGTGCGCTTTTCTTAGTCGCAATTTGACAAAGCTCTTCAATTTTTAATAGTGCGAGACGCTCCAACTCCTTCGGATTTTTTTTGTATTGATCCCTTAATGGCACCCAAAATTCGTTTGTTTTTTTTTGGATTGCTTGCATCGACAAGGAATCCTTGTGACATTTTGTAAATGCACTGAATAGTCGATCATACAACGACATTATAGGTACCTAAAAAAATACCGAACTGCCGACAAGCGACGTCCACACTCTGCGATCGCTTGGGTNCGCAGACGATACGCCAACACATATAAGTACCTTACAATCACATCGCACTGCTAAAGTTTAAACAGAACTTTGATTATCACCCTTTATATTCGTATTTTAAATATAACCTCCTGAACCCAGACATGAAATTATTAACTTAGGCTCGCATAGACCGTGGCTGAAGCATCTTAAATAGAGTTAGAAAGGAATGGCGATGTTTATTGTATAGAGAGCCCTTTTTAACTCTATTAAAGTGAAGATCCACCCTCGAGTCTCATTCTAGAGTACGGCATTTACTGTGCAAAATTATGAACAAATATTAATATCAAATCCAAAGTTTTTTAAATTATTTAAGCAAGAGGTCGCACATTAATTTTTCTCGGTTTAAAAGGTTCTTAACGGATTTTTTGTGGCCGTATCTTCTTTTTCTTAGCGTATTGATAGAAAAAACTTAAACCGTAGAAGCCCAAAAGCTACGGTGACAGCGTTGTCTGCAGCCGTCATTGACTCCTTCAGAGAACAGCTATTCCGGCAAGCAGGTCACGACATAAGTTGAACCATCGTTTGGGCCGCTCCACAAAGACATTCTAAATCAAGACCACCCGAGCACCATCTGGCTAAATTGTTCCTACCCCGACCTGTCAAAATCCGTAGCCTAAAGACTTCCAGGTCGGCCAAGACAATTCATCGACAGGGGGAAGCCTCTCATCAATAAAAATAAAATAAGCTTTTCATCAAGGGAGACAAAGGTCTCCATTGATGAAAAGCTTATTATTAAGGTCGGCAATGTAACCGTCCCACGCCAAAGCTTCAGTCTGTCGGTTTACGAATCTATGTAACGGTATAAAAAATATAGACAATATAGACTCACCATAGACACCAAGTAATTTTAAAAAGTCAGCTTTTTGCAAGAGTACTGAAAAAAATTGTACAGAAATTCAGTTTGTGGTCAGTAACTTAAGGCATTACTGCTGGGTATGATAACAATATTTTATTTTGTTTTTGTTTTATATGTCCCCCACATATTAAGAGGTTTTATTACAAAGTTCATAATGCTATGTTAACCCATCGAACACCGGAAACCCAGACACAAATGGTTTTCATATTGCATCTGGCGCCTCAAGGCGTCATTTATAAGCCTTAAAAAATGTTATTTGTATATAAATTACAATCTAATTAATAAACAATATACTTTGATTTCATGCCTACATATCTATGTACTACAACCAAACTTTATAATAAAATATTATGAAACAGTAATCATGAATCCTTCCATTAGCCCTTGAAATACGTTATTTGAAGCAATTTTGTTCATTACAAATTACTCCTTTCTTTTAAATATTACATAACCTTTCAAATGCAATACTTAAGAATCGTTATAAAAATCGTTCTTTGCTCTTCAACTCTAAGAACGAAAGTAAATACTTTAACTGAATTCTCTCGATCTTTCGCGATTTTGCTATAGACAAAGGAAACACTAAAACATTTTTTATTCTCAATCCTAATATCTTCGCGATGTAATCTACAGCCCAGACTATCCACGTTCTTTTCTTTTGCTTCAACAAGTAACGGCACAGCTTAATGCGAGTAAGTTTCCTTTATCAAACCAAAAAATACTTACAAAACTCGACTTTAAACGTGTTTAGACATTCCGTCTTCATAAAGATAAAAAAATGTTGGTGTTTAGTCTAAAACGCAGTATTGTGTAGATTAAAAATCTATAACTAAGACGGTATTAGTCTCCCTTCGACAAATATTAGTGAAAATATTAACCTTATCGATATACGACTATATTATTTCTATTCGTGGTCATTTGTTTGTATGGGTTATTCCTTTGTTGCATAAACCTTGAATAACAATCAATATTCTGAAACTTATAGAAGTAATACGATAGGTTATTGATTGTTATATAAGGTTTGTTCCTTTTTAAATTCCAAGTGTTGAAAAAATATTTAATATTTTTTTAGAATTTAAGTGATTAATTGTATTATGCTTACGTTTCGTTACACTTGTTGGTAAATATCGTGCATGTAAATGTTTTTTTTTATAAATTATAGATAGAACAGGATTACATTTAAGGCTTAAATTTATAATTAATGTTCTTCACGTGAACTGAAGAAAATTCATGAAAGTGTTCGTCTAACACTATGTAAAATTATAAATCATTAAAAAAAGACCTCATGTCGTATTGCAGACGGTTTTATTATAATAAACTGTAAAGGTGGTGGTCAACGGCATCCCGCAATGTCTGTCTTTTGAAAATATACATATGACACAAATATATGTTTATATTACACAAGTAACTACTGCCGGTATCCGTCATAAATGTAATGAAAACCGTTTATATTGTCCAACCGTGGCCAAATATGTAGCAATAATAGCAAAGTACATAATGTTGGTATGGATATTTTTTGGAGATAACTGAAAGTCTAAGTTACTCCATCTCTATTCGGATTTATAATATTAGCATTGAACCGATACCAACACGTGATAGTAGTTTGCTATCGCGTTTTCCGTATATTTTCAGCATTAAGGTATGTTTGTGATTGCGACGATGAATACAATTTAACATTTTGAGCAAATAAAAGCTACGAGGACTTTATTGAAGCGTTTAGATAAAGATAACTTGAACAGTTACCGATTTTTCATTGATAATATATTTGAACCAAATTTTGCAGTATCTTTATCCTGCACGACTTCAGTGATTCACCGACCAAGTTTTGTGTTAAAATGGGAATAGATTTTCTGGTTGTTTTAAGTGATGTAAATGATCTTTACTATGCCCAACGAACGTAGAGCATACTTTAGCGTTGAAAACCAAAATATTTTCTGCAAACAATACATGTAGCCGAATTTAGTATGATTAAATATGGTGAAAATAACTTGTAAGCTCTTATCAGATATAAAATATATTAAGGAGCTGTCTGCAAGTAAATTTATCTACGATTTATAAACAATAAACACCTTAATAAGATAACATTTGGAAATCCCAGTTTAGGAAATGTTTAAATAGAATTTTCTTGAAACAAATACATGTAAATAACTTGCGTTTTGAATGCATTCTTCTGTAAATCACCATTATTAATGAACAAATTATACACATATTATTGTATATAATATGATTGTATGTGTACATTATATAAATAAATTTAGTTTCACAAACCACATCATTAACATTGATTACAAATATACAATATTAATTATCCCACAGAGATACACGTATTAGTACCTAAGTAAAAATTATATATTACAGACAAATAATAACATAAAATATATAAAAAATTCTTAGTATTATATTCTGCTCATATATACATATATATATATATATATATATATAAATTTTAAATTAAAAATGTTATTTATCTATAATAATATAGGTTTCGTGAGATACATGTGGACACACTAACTCTTATTGTAAAAATGTGTTAGAGATTTCTTAAAAAAAAGTAATTGTTTACAAATTCCATAGAATATGGCCACAAGTGTATTTTTATTGTATAATAATTAAAATCGGCGAGAAAAGATTTTCTTATAATGCACATGCCTGCTCATTTTAACTCACTGAACGCCAGGAATCCAGATACAAATGAAAATCTTTTGTTAGCCTTAATGCTTCATTGGCGGTCAAAGGGTTAAGTTGATATATATATACAAGCTTTTCTAGTTTTTGTTTTATTGAACGATCTTATATGTCATAGTTACATTTGAAATAAACATTTTGGGTCCTGTTAACTTATTGTATTCAGTATCTTTTTCGAAACAAGATAATAAAATTTTATGTACGTGTAGTACACACGTATATCCCGTGTTCATCTATTTCTTGATTTATTCGACTTGTAAGTAAAAACTTCAGTAACTCAAGTTAACTTCAGTTGCTCAATCGTTTAGTCAAAATTTTTTATCACTTTTAATTTCATTTTTTATGTATTTGAAGTTTCGTAAGTAGGTATCTCGTGATACGTGCTCGTGGTAGAAGTAAACCTGATGCTTTATAATTATATTAGCCTTTTTTTTGCTTTGGGTATTTGGTCTAGACCTGCCTATATATAGCCTATTATTTTTTGTCAGGATAAACAACTGGTGAGGTTTTCATGGAAACATTACATGTACATTATTTTAAGTATTAAATTTACTGTTACGTGACTTTCAAAGTCTATGATTGGCTAATATACTCAAAATATAAAGGACCTTGTGATTTCAAACTTGAGAAACCTGTTTGTGGTAAAAATCTAATTTAGTTTTAATTTTATGGTCAATGTTAAGGTTATCCAGATTTTGTTATCACTATGTATATTTTTATAGTCATTTGTTTTTATCATAATATAAGATATTTAGGTAATTCATATTAGAAATTGTATTCCAAAAGATTGATTACCTAGTGTCTATGTTACAGGCAAAATTAGGAATTGTACTGTTTTATTGATTAAGTTAAAATATTTTCACATTCCATGGATGTAAAAATCTTAAATATATTTTGGTCTTCATTATATCAGTATTTCTTATGGACTATGTTTATTGTAATCTTAAATTAACTGCCTGTTTTGCCTGTAGCGAATTATTTACCTTTACAGATATGAATATTAGGTAGTATGATTGAAAAATCTCGAGTCTAATGTATTCCTTATTTTTTATATTGCCAAATATATTTAGTAGTAATTTGGTGTAATGGAAGAGAAGAATTATATAAAAATATAATAATGTTTGTTTCCAATTGATGATTTTGTTCTTTATTTTACCCACTCTATAAATTCTGGTGAGTTTATTCATAGCCATTACGAAGGGAAGGTTGCACAAATCATATTTTTATAATTATACCCAATTTTTTTAAAATTAGGATATACAAATGTACAAATAATTGTCAAGCTCAGTTTATTTATTTACTGATTTACACACACACTGATAAATAAATTTACTTCTTCATTTAATCAAGATTAGATACTTCCGTTGAGATTTCATATGCTATTACTGATAAAATATAATGTTTTATTGGTTTGGTCTAATTAAACAAAAATGTTTGCTTTATTCTGACATTCATAACTTTCAAAAGTTATCTTTGTTTTTATCCCCCATCTTGTCGAGCACTCAGCATCAGTAAACATCTAATAGAATGGACATCACTAAATTTTATTTGTATGTCAATGACCTAGGCCAATTCTTTCAGGATCAACTTACATTGGAACACCCACGCCAATACAAAATATACCTACGTGTTTTTGTACATCAATCTTTGTAGGTTATGCCCGGGGTTCGAACCCGAAACTCATGGTGTAACAGTCGAGTGGTCAATACACCACAAGTGTCATCATCAAAATAAGGTTAACAACTAAGCAGACTGGCCATCTGATTGTTACAACCTGTGATCCTAAATAAGGGACCACATTGATACCAGTCGTAAAGATTTTAGGTCTTTTTCCCTCTTTAGTCCAAAATACATCTGTACCTAAAGCATAAACGTTAAACCTTATGGTCTTCGTAGCCAAACTTGGGCCCAGGATTGGGCAGCAATGAACCTAGCCCCCTTCCCCCGGTATTTTTTTTGATTAAATATGTTAGAGCCAGGGTGTTCGTATTGGTAGGTAGTATATTACATTTATTCCCACTTGGTCGGATTCCCAAATGGACGGATTCCCATTTCGGCGGATTCAGTACAGCCATATAGACAAATTCTAGTGTATTAACATTTAAATTTTGTTTACTGTATTTGTTGAATACAGTTAACACATTAAATACTTATCCTAAAGCATTTTCCTGTAGGCATACAATCTTCATGATATTAAGTTTTCTAATATAGACATTAATACAAAGTATTAGAGCAATTAAAGGTCAAAATCACAGAGTATAATTATTATACCTATTTATTTAAAGTGACTAATTGTGATAAATGTATTTGCGTCCACGCAATTTGTCTCTTCATTACAAACCGTGACGTGGACTTATAATAACAGTCCGATTATGTTTTATCAGTTAAGCAGCTTAAAAGGGCCGTTGATAATAATGATAATGTTTGATTACCTATATAAACACGGATCGCATTATCGAATCTTGATTGGAATCGTGCAATAAAACTGTCAGGTAAGCCATCTCTTCTAAGTTTATAGCGTTATTTTTGTTTACATTTAAAAACTGGTTTATTATACAAAGCTGTTTGTGTTTTTAAAAAATAAGTGAAAACAACCTATCTTACATATAAGACGTATACCAAGATATAACGCATACATAACATAGAACATAAACTTAGTGCCAGACCACCACACTCAGCTTATTGTGGTGTCTTCGATCTTAACTGCAAAAGATCAGGCCTATTAAATTACCTATGGTGTTTTTAGTGCAATATTTATAAATTATGAATCATCTTTAGCATTTCGTAGGAAAAATATTTAGTCGAAACTTAAAACTTTTCGATATTTAAAATACGTTTTCCAACACCTTAACCAGAAGTCCATAGTCATGCAAGCGAATGCTTATTTCTAGATAAGTAAAATTTTCGTTACAATAAGGTTATTTTAGATTTCAGGAAGTATGAAGATACTGCTAGTTCTCGCCCTGGTGGCTGCGGCCACCGCAGTCCCATTCAGCGCCCCGGTGCAAGTGGCCGATGTTCCTCTACCCGAGATCGCTCCCAGCCCCGTCAAAGTGGTCGATTACCCTTTTGATTTCTCCAATTTCGCCTACGGACAAGACGCTGCGGAAGTTGCCGAGCAAGTACCAGCTAGCCCCGTCCAATTCGTAGACGCCGCCCAGGACTCGCCAATGCCCGTCAACTTTGCTGACGCAGCTCAGGAATCCGTTTCGCCCGTGGATGTTGCTCAAGAATCCGTGTTGCCCGTCATCGTCGTGGTGGTTGCAAACCAATTGAATGCTGCCGAATCCCCGATCCCCTTGAACTTCGACGCTGCTGAAGTGGTACCATCGCCTGTGAAAGTCGTTGACTTCGCGGCGGTTGCTCCATCGCCTGTGAAAGTGGTCGAATTTGCTCCGGCCGCAGCCCCTGTCGCTATTAATGCGGAGGAAGCGGCGTCCCCCGTCCAAGTGGTTGACTTTGCGGAAGCCGCCTAGCCAATCAACTTCGTTGAAGTCGCTGACAGTCGCATCCTGTCGTCATGCCTAGACAAATGATTCCCGACGTAGAGACCCCGCAACTTATCCCGTACCCCCGTGAGAGATACGAGAACGCCATATTGCGTTAAAAGGTGCAGATAATGAGGCATAAGTTGTGTTCCAAATAAATTTAAAATTTATAGCCTAATTGTTTGATTAATCTTTGAATTTAATGGGTTAATAAGAAAAAACAAAAAACAAACAGGTGTTTATGTTATCAACAATTTTTGATATCATATATCATCTGCCAAAATATTTATTTTTATTTACAACCTGTGACTGACAACTGCCTGGTCATCTCCAAAGGCAACCAAAATAAGAGCAGGAGTAGTGACAGTTGCATTGTTTTATAGTGTAACCACCTTCCCCAAGGGACTTATAAATGTCTTATCTGACTGTGGAACAAACACCGTCCTTGAATAGATTTTTCAATAATACATCAATATACTTTCTACAATATATATTTACACTAATTAATTATAAGAATATAACAAACTTAATAGATTTGTATTTTATTTCAATACATAGTCTTGTGGGTAATCCATTACTTTAGGATATTTCTGGACCTCTTCCTCGGGAATATGGTCCAGTCTGGTAGGCACTAAACGTAATTGGCGAATTTGATTTGTCACATTTTGTAACACATTTTCGGGTACATCTTCACCAGGATATATAAAAAGTCTTTCCATTGTATGTCTTCTTTGGAGATTTCCTTGCATTGCTCTATAAACAGCCTTCTTAATGATCTAAAAGAAAGAGTATCATGTATACATGTATATTTAGTGAATGAAAGTTATGGGGTTTTAACACTGAACTTAGGAACCAAAGCTTACTTCACCCAATTCATGCATCCTGCTTGGCAAATAGTAGAAGAGATTCTGGAACCATTATTTGCTGACCAACAAGGCAGGTTACAGTTCAATCATCAACATTGGGACAGACCTTGTCCAGCAAAAACAAGGAACAGAATTACAGACAAAATAATAATAGTAATTACTTAAATATAAATAATATATTTTGATAAATTCATGCTACTATAGTTAGATATTTCAATGTTCATACTTTTTAAAGTAAACAATGTAGGTACAAGATAATGAATAATCAAATACCAATTAAGAAACTGTACTCTTTGTAAACACAATACATAATAATTATTATATATTACTACTATTTTTTTCATGAGGTGTTCCCTATATCTTACTACAAGCACTTCAGACACACTATAGAAAATTGTCTGCTGGATGTGTCTATTGAAAGTATACAAAAACAGTACAGACAGGCTCAGACTGGTCAGATATACTTTGAAATACCAAAATTCAAAATGATTTCTGAAACTATACATCGTTATTACGCTTTTGACGCGTATATTTTTCAGTAACATGCACTTACACCTTGAGAGAAAAGTTACTGCATTAGTTACCATTGGGACTAATCTTGTGTCGAGAGGGTCGGTGGCTCAATGGTGCGGACTGTCGCATTCCTACCAGGACGGCTGAGGTTCGAATCCCGACACGTACTAATGTGTTTTCGAATTTTCGAAAATATATGTACGTTATCCGACGCTCTTACGGTGAAGGAAAACATCGTGAGGAAACCTTCATGCATGCCTGCAAAGAGATTCAAAGATTGTGTGTGAAGTCGTCCAATCCGCACTGGGCCCGCGTGGATGACTAAGGCCTAATCACTTATACGGTAGACTCGTGCCCCTCGGTGGGGATGTTTAATGAGCTGATGATGATGGGACTAATCTTGTAAATTTTCCAAAAACTACAAAAACAGACATAACTGGAATCTACATGCAAAGAGTTATAAACAAATACATACTTACACAAATTTCATAAATTATGAAAAAAATTGAACCCTGCCTAATGAATATGCAACAATTTAAGGGTAGGCTTCATGGTTAATCAGTCTAAAATCATGGAAACTGCCTCCCCTTAACAGATGTAGGTTAATATAACATGAAATATCTAAATGAGTTTTTAGTTTTATTTTCATTTATGATAAAAATATTTAGTTTCTTATAAAATAATGCATTATTTAAGTTGATATTCACATTATCTAACTTTATTAGCCAAATATACTTTACCACACATGTTACATGTTTACTTTCTAAAATTATATAATGTCAGAACATGTTAGTTCTAGCCTTGTATATTTTCCTAAATTATTCACTAAATTAGCATCAGAAAGCATATGTCAGTACACAGAGATTGTGTGTTGTTTGTGGTGTGTGTTTTACATTCTTAAACCATACAGTATCATCATAACACTATGAGTGCATACTGGCCTTGTATACTTTCAATATATGCCTGCTGGATATATCTGTCTGCAGTGTTTAAAAGGTTAATGATGATAAACAAGAAAGGGTACTCTCAATATTTCCATCTTTATACTTACCATTGTTGGATCTTTATTATGCAATTCCCATGCCAAGGTCCATGACGCTCCACCAGGATATCCAGTGTGATGGAAATAAGCCCGTTTTCTCCAATCATCACCACGAAGAGCAATTTGACGGCTATTGATGCAGACTACGACATCTCCACAGTCATTCATGGGATGGTATATCGGCTTGTGTAGACCTATCAGGTATTTCTTTATTACGTTGGCCGACTCATAGGGATCCTGCCATTTACAGTCGAATACATGCCAGGTCCTAGCAAAAGTGGCCCATTGCTAAATTATATATTATTATGAAAAACCAATACAAATAAGGATGAATAATTGAGAATAATATATTATTTAGATATAGATTGACTCACCTGAACTCTTTTAGCTGCAGACATAGCAGTTTACTGTTATTGCAGTGTGTATTTACCGAATTCTTGTATAAATATTTTGAAAAATTGAGGTTATGTTGCATTCGGACATCGACCACTAGTTGACAGCTGTCATTCGGCTGTCACTGTTTTTTTATTTGTTCCATTTAAACTAAGTTAAAGTCATGCACTATACTGCCTCGTGATTAGAAAGTTATTTTTTATGTAATAAATATAAAATTAGTGAAGGTCGATACATGATATATGAATTCTCTATAAGTTTCAGGAAAGATGTTGTACTTTATTGAACTGAAACCGGGTGTGGATTTCGTGAGAGATATTAATTTAACCGTTATACTGTTTGTTTCATTTGGCAACACTCGCGTTTGTTCACGAACAATAAATTGACCTTTAACGTCCCACAGACCTCCTCCCATAGTATAGCATGGATGTAGCGAGTCTAGGCCTTACAGCAATACACAGGTTCCATATAGATTGTTGGGTGTAATGGACTAACCTTCCAAGATTATAGCCCGGACTGACGGTAAACGAGGGTTTTGCCCGCAGGATTCGAACCCACTACCCTTAGATTCTACGTAACCCGATCTAAGCCAAACAACAGCCGAGGTGTGCCCACTAGACTCCGAAGGCAATCATCATTTTAGTTAGGCAGTTGTATTTTTATAAAGAGCATTGGGGTCTATTCAAATCCACATAATACGGAATAAAAAACCTTATACCATCAACATTTTATTCATACTAACATAGTAACATTACATATGTATATCAAGTACATTTCACTACAATTATTATGTGCGTTTATCATTTGGTCAAATGGAGGTCCTTTCTCAAGGTATACGCGGAAACATGCATCATATACGGTTCGTTCTCGATAAAGTTGGCAATGGCGCGGTCACGGACGTCCTCCCATGAGTAAAGGTCGCGGTAGATGGGCCGCACGTACTTCATACGACCTTGGCGGTTAACGAAGTCAAATACTTCGCTAAGCTTCGCTTCGTCCCTACTTCTGATGCATAGTCTCAACCACCTGAAAAATATGAAATTTACTTGTTATCAATCAAACATCTACAAGAAAGCATTCTGAAGCTATATTAAAATAAAACTTTGTTATCTTGCAACATTGAGCAGGGCTACAATGTATGAACATTGGTAATAAATAAATAAATAGATGATTCTGGACCATAACACATGCCGATGTGATAATAAAAAAAATGCAAAAATAAAAACAATAAAATTAATAAGTTAAGAATGTAGCACAGTAACAATGAGTTTGGACAAAATTCATTGATTTTCAATAACAAACCGTAATCAACCACTTTTGTCCCAATAGTGACCCAAAATTTCACTTCTACCAAATTCTACTAATGCATCGCAATAAATAAATAAAACAGTACCTATACAGAATCTCTGAGTTTTTACTCGCAGCAACTTTGTACGCGTCTCCGAGCGCTCGCAACTTGTCCAAAGGCAACGCTGGCCTCTCGATCAGCTCCTGGAGGAAGTTGATCATTTGGTGCGGAGTGAGAGCGCTCACATCAGCGTATGTCAGCGTGTGGTTCCCATCAGCTATCGACCCCACTAGGCTCGTTACTGCTTTCGTCATTGACGTGTCGTATCTGAAATTCAAAATTACATTAAATTACTTTTGAGAATCACTGTATCTATATTTGTGTAAAATATGAGCCTATACTGTTTTTGTTGATATGAAATGTATATTCAGAGCGTCGGTGGCTCAATGGTGTGGACTGTCGCCTTCCTACCGGGAGGGCTGAGATTCAAATCCCGACACGTACCAATGTGTTTTCAAATTTTCGAAAATATATGTACGTTATCTGACGCTCTTGCGTTGAAGGTAAAAAATCGAGAGGAAACCTTCATGCACGCCTGCGAAGAGATTCGAAGGTTGTGTGTTAAGTCGTCCAATCCGCACTTGGCCCGCGTGGACGACTAAGGCCTAATCACCCTATACGGGTAGGCTCGTGCCCCTCACTGAGGACGCTAAATGAACTGATGATGATGAAATTTATATTTTTGGTGTAATTGAACCCATTGGAAAGCGCAGGTACCCGAATGGCAGAATGAGGGTACACTCGAATGACGTAGCTGGTAGCGTGGCTTATCGCGTGATCTTACAATTTGTTATATTAAATGAAAATAATAATGACATGCTGACAAATTATTATTTTCTCAACTTTGGAAGTGTCTCTCGCGCAAACTATTTAATGTATAAAAAAAATATATTAGGAACCTCTTTATCATTTTTTAAACTCTATACATTGATACCCCACACGGGGGGGACGATGAAAAAAAATTTTTAATTTCAGTTCAATGTATGGGGAACCCCAAAATATATTAATTATTTTTCAAGTTTCTTGTCAAAACCTAATAGCGGTGCACAGAATACATATACTTAAAAAGTTTGAATAGTGTAGTGTTTATAGTTTCGGAGAAAAAAGGGTGTGACATACGGACGGACAGACAGACATGACGAATCTATAAGGGTTCCGTTTTTTGCCATTTGGCTACGGAACCCTAAAAACCATATAAGATACCCTTGAAGGATCCAAAGAAGAAGTATCTTTGGAGTAAACATTATATCAGATGTATAGTTCATTGCAAGCACTCACGGAGGGATGACCGGCGGCATACCACTAGTGTAAAGCCACGCGTTCCAGTCTATGCTCTTCAGGGCCTCGTTCTCCTTAAAATAGTCCAGCAGGTACGCTTTGAACTGGTCCGTATCTAGGGACTTCTGTTTGAAGTTGTTCAAGTACGAGCGCAGGAAGTCATCGAACACACCTGTGAAAACAAACTTGAATCAATATTTTAGGTGATCCTCAATTTTATAAAAAGAATATCATCAGTGATCCATAAAGGGACCAAAGTGCAGTTATTTCTTAAAATAAAGATACCAAATCACTATGATTGCCCCAATAATTTTATTTTTTACTATTTATATAGGGACGACCTGGTTAAGGTGGCGGGTAGCAGATGGATGTCAACTGCTAGGGATCGGCCCGCGTACACATCATTAGGGGAGTTCTTCGTTTAGCAGTGGACATATTAGGCTGTAATGATGACGATTTATATAGGGCAAAAGCCACGAGCACAAATCTTGTTTGTTGAAATGATTCAGATTATTGAGACCATATCTCTCAATAAATTTCCAATTCTACCCAGTACCACAATATACCGAAGAAAGAATCTCTGGATAGACAGCTTCCAAGGCTACCACCAGTTTTGCTAGCTGTTTTTCCGCCTCCTATTCATTTTGGATCTGCGAAAGGGTTAGGATTCTCACCAGGTCCTCAATGTAGCGCAGTTACAGGGTGCCATTCTCGGAGGGCACTGTGGAGAAGGCATAATTCAGATGGACAGCCTCCAAGTCGACCATCGGTCTAGGGAGCTGATTTTCAGCTCCCAACTCGTCATGAACCTACAAAAAAGGGTAACTATTCTCACCGGGTCCTCCGGCTAGGTCCTCAATGTAGCGCAGAAATAGGGAGCCCTTCTCGTAGGGTACAGTAGAGAAGGCATCATCCGGATGGACATCTTCCAAGTCTACCACCAGTCTTGTTAGCTGATTGTCAGCTCCCAACTCGTCGTGGACCTACAAAAAAAGGGTTACGATTCTCACCGGGTCCTCCGACTAGGTCCTCAATGTAGCGCAGAAATAGGGAGCCCTTCTCGTAGGGCACCCGGGAGAACGCGTCGTCCGGATGGACACCGTTTAGATCCGGCACCAACCGGGTGAGTGGGTTCGACGCGCCGAATTGATCGTTCACCTACGAATGGGTGGCTTACGTTTACATGTGCTATACTTAGATAAATAATAAACGAGCTAGATGCACAATCACGAAGAAATAACAACCAAACAATGTCCGAGCCGCTTGACACATACTTATTGTTATATTTATGCCATATAATTATTCATAAAAAAGGTGACCTTAAGGCGTCATTAAAAGGGTACAAAATAAAAAGCACGAGTATCACTACTATTTCACTTCATGTAGTCAGCGACGTGATTATAAAAAACAATAAATAAATATCCACTGACATTCACACAACGCCATCTAACCGCAAGTTAAGCGTGACGCCTGTATTATGGGTACTAAACAAAGGATAAACATTGTTTTTTTTGTTAATACGCATATTATACGTACGTAAATAAAATATGTATTGTGTTGTGGTGTTGCAGTCCACCTCTCAACCGCAACACCAAATGGGTCGTCAAATGAAGATCACCGCTCGAGTCTCGTTCTAGAATACGGGTCTAAGTGTTAAAGCAAATTAATCCTTATGCTATGACATACGGTCTCACTCAGCTCCTGGAGCCCGAGCAAACTGTGGAAGTCGCGACTGCGTTTCGCCTCGGCGGGATCCGCGATCAGCGACGCTCCGACCTTCCCTCCAAGAACACAGTGAATCCTTCATTCAGCCAGAAGTGCTCGAAGTTTCTGTATACAATAGGTATTTACAGACTTTTAAAAAAAAGTGACAATACAATCCAATACTTAGGTTCAATAATAAAACAAAGAATAAATATATTTCCGTAAACAACACAATCTTTTAAACAAATTACTCTTCTTAGTGAAAACTAATTCTAACCTATTCTCAATTCAATTGAAACTTCACACTTCGCTGTAGCACATTGTAATTGAATGAATGACGGGAAAAAAAGCCGACCATTTAAAAAAAAACTGTTTTCTTGCAATCGCGGGTGTGTGACTGATGACAATCCTTTATGTAGATTATATATAATTTCAGCTCAATCGGCGCAGAACTTTTCAGTTTTGAAAACTTACACAAAGCAACATAACACATACATATATTATATTGTGATATAGTTAAATGATTCAACAATATTACCTTATAATACCGTAAAGTATGTTAACACTCACCTGTTGGTGACCAAGTTTCCCGTCCAGCTATGCATGATTTCATGCACTATCACATCCGCCTGACTCCTGTCACCAGCCTATAACACGGGTAATATGAGATAGCAATAAAAAAACCTTAATGTTAGTAGACATTTAATTAACTTACTTCGAAAATCCTTGTAAAAAAATATATTTATCTTATATATATGCTTTTACAAGGATATATAGGATAAATGCAATACCTACTGTCGATCGTAAATATAATACAAAATATAAACACATTACATTAAGTAATAAATTCATATGTTGTATGTACAAATTATTACAAATTTAAAATATAACTCGATAAAGCATTGAAACATCACTTTGGTATTTAGCTTAATCTTAATTTGTGTTTAATCTGTTCACGTTTCGTTGAAGCGCATTGCCAATATACATTATCAACAAAAACAATGCATAAAGTACAAAAACTGTAGAGCATTAGTGCCCATTATATTATTCTAACCAACCAGTTAAATGACTGTTTTGCAAAACTCGTACATAAATGCACGCAAAAGCTAACTAATTGTAACCAGTATGTAGTAATGTAACCTACCTAAAGTGTATATATAAAAAACATTACTATATGAAAAGACAATTGATTATCATCATTATTATTGCAAGTTCTTTTTTCAATATACTTGGTGTACAGTCTTAGATAAACAAAGACATCACAAAGAAAATCTACCAATAAAATGTACGAGCCGCTTGACAAATGCGTTGATTTATTGTTATATTTATGACATAATATTATTCATTAAAATTTTGACCTTAATGCGTCATTAAAAGGGTACAAAATCAAAAGCACAACCACACAACTGTTTCACTATGAATAAAACAGGAATTATTTTTCCTTGGTAAATCTACAATTTGATAACATATTTCTAGTTTAAAACATTTAAATTAATATTCCTAAAAAATATCAGAAAAATATTTGTCAAATGACATAGAGAACAGTTGTTCCGGGCACATTTTGTATTGAAGACAATCTGTCTGTATTTTTTTAGTCCATGACTTATATACTTTTTTGGATATACATACATACTGTACATAGAAACACCCAGACCAATTCAAACCAACATGACAAATATTTGTGATGCTCCTTATCCAAAAGCCCTAGTAATAGCCGACCTCTCAACCGACCCGGTAATTTTTCTAGTATTACAAATAAAAATGCTAGAAAAATTACCAAGTATAAAGTTTGTCGTCTTGGATGACGGGCGTAGGGCAGTGTTGGAAAATAATGACAAGGACTTTTATTATTTTCCTTCAACATGGTCGGCTATCACTTACGATCATGTGNTTTTTTAAACTTATGAGTGGATACATATAAATAAATTGTTTATTAAACTACAATTCTGTATTCATAAGTACTTATACTTCGTTCCTTTACAGTGCTTCCTGTAATTTGTATGCCGCTGTCAAAAGAGCACGCTTTGCACGACTGGCTGGATATTTCCTTGTTGCTCCGAGTCCAATATAGTACAAAAGCTTAGTACACATCGTTCGAAATACCCAGATTTGGCACAAAGCAGAAGAGGCGCTTCAACGTCCGAGACCAAGATTTGCTTTGGTACTCGTAAGTAGACTCGAGCACATGAAGACTCTGCCGTTCTTTGACATTAATAGGTAAACATTAAGATGATATGACGGAATTAAAAAGAAGGAAAATGCAGATAGATTTTAAGCTTAATACTTTAAATCTCCTTTGAATTTTATTAAGTTTTGTGTTATGGTCGAGAAGTAAGCTTGTTTACCAAAGAATGTGGCCTTGATTATTTATTGATGAGAACTAAAATTGAGGCGTATGAATATTCCAAATTGTTTTGATATCTCGAGCAATCAATAAAGAATCAGTTTAACCACTTCAAGTCCCAAAAAAACCTAGAAGCCTCAAAACAAGGGCAGGCGTATGACGATAGATTTTATTATGTCTGATTTCTGTTCTATAATTCAACATCCTCTTCAACATATTCTTCTTGTGTAAATATCTAAGGATATTTATTTTATTGTTTTTAAAAAATGTTTACTGGTGTGTACCACTTTTTACTATACTTATTACCTATGTATAAACTTATCTATTACTTACTACTACCTATGTATTATACTAATATTATAGCAGTGAGGCGACTCTTTCATAATTAAAAAGAGATTTGACTGACGCGAATCAGCGCCTTGAAAATTATACATATTTTTATTTTTTTCTCATGTAGGCGAGTGTGAGTTTTAAAATAGAATCAAAATTTTCCTTAAACCTCTTACGACTGCACTAGCTTCTGCAGTATATATATTTTTTAATTTTCAAATCCACCTGCAATCAGCCACACAGCTTTAATCAGATTTTATTTTGGTTGTATGATCACATTTTTGAGTGCACATCCCGTGATGTGCATCTCTTATTTTCCTTCTGCGGTAATGAGATCAAACACTTTGCCCATAAAGAACAAAATTGCTTTTCCATTGAAAGTTTACTTAACGTTTGTTTATGTGAGACCAGTTCTAAGTTACGATGCAAATCAAAACATGGCGTCCAACTCTCGCCATATAAACTTCGTAGGAAGAGCAAACAACATAATTTTCACCTTTATTTACGTTCGTTTCTATTCTGCTCTTTCGCAGACGGCAAAGAAAACAGCTTAACAGATTTTTTTCAGTTTAAATTATTTAGTGCATAAAGTTCAATAAATTGATAAACATCAATCTATTAATAATACAATATGTTTGGAAAGTCTTTATATTACTGTTTACTGTATATTATATCAGTATCTTTATTTTTCTGACTATGTAGCAAAATAATCATTTTTAGCATTCTCTTTTTGTCATAAGATTTTGACATACAATTTTTGTAGGAAAATCCGAACAATCCGTATACTTTACAATTTTTTTACAAACTGTGAAAAAGACCTGATTGACAAGTTGGACTAAATTACAAATGCTTTCAAAATTTTATTAAATTTGGTTCTGTCTCCATCTTCTTAAGACTCCATCTCAGACAATAAACGGTACACGTAATTTTTAATTAATAAAACTACGATCTTTTAGCTTGTATTTTAATTACTAATTCGCATTATTTTCTAACTTTGTGTCATGGAACGTAACACCTCAAGTTCAAAGTGGATGTTTGTGACAGTTGCAGTCAATGTATTTGATCAATTGAGGACACCAGAACTAAAACCTTAGCCCTTCGCATTAATCTAGTGCGTGTTTGCGGTACTTGGAGCCTCATTAGCAATTCGTCAGGAAACCAAAAACATGTAAGTTTTATTGGGACCCTTAACATTCATAGGTAACAATTAAAATACGTATAATTTATGATCAATACATGATATTTTGTCAAAATTTTCCGGTTTAAACTAGGTATAATTCACACTACGTACATTGTTAAATGCTCATATTTTTCCTTTTCAATATTTGACTTATTCAAAAGGTATATAGCTCAGTACTAGAAGATTTTCTCAAAGATGTATTTAAGTATACATTAGAATGGAAACCAATTAACCAGATTTCAATGGAAAAATTGTTCCGCAGTATTTATAAGGGGAAAATCTCGTAAGCCCTCGGTGGTATCCGAGCGATTCTCACCAATTAAACGAGTATCCTGTGTCCATTTTAATTAATTTAGCAAAACCGTTTTGTAGACTTCGTTTAAGATGTTTCACAGCGTTTAGAGTAACTAAAGATGTTTAACGCTAAACTTACAACTCAGTTATTTAATTATTAACACGTTGTTAATTTAACAATTTAGTTCCATCTCTGGCCACTAGATGCTGCTGGCAGTATGTTAGATCGCGAACGTATTAGTTTGTGGTTAATTTTAGTTTTTTGTACTTTATTAGTTTTTTTTCGTTTTATTTAAGATTATATACAACGCAACGGAACAATTAATACCTAAGCTAAGCTTATTTAACTGTGCCACAAGCTATAAAGATCAAATATGGATAAAAACATAAAGCTTTATTATTGAGTAGTTGAAACAGTTAGTTGATGTGATAATCCATTTTATAGTAACGCGTGGTACGAGCAGTTGTCCTTTATATTCGAGTATCCACTATCAGCCCAAATGTCATAGACAACTCTATCACGCAGTGGCTATGAATGGACAATAACCATTCGTGCATTATTTGTTCTTAAAATTATATTCAATAAAAAATTAAATCTGGCTGAAGTCATAAAAAAGTATTGAAAATAAATGAATAGCCCGAACAGGACATTAAAATATCTTTTTCTGTCATAAGGAAGAAAGTGTTTCAAAATTATTTTGAATCCGCTAAAATCTATTAATTTCCAATTCTGTGTATATTGCAATCTTTTTTGATAAAAGTAATTATATTAATGTATCCAATACATACGATCACTTTAGTTGAAATTATACGAACCAATTCGCGCGCAATCAAGATTCAAAGTCCCCTTTGAGATAGTTCAAACAATAGGTTCTCGTCTGGACTCCGTCTAGAGGTTCCCTAGGGACAAGACGTTTCATAGATTTAATTGGCATTTTGTAAATTTAGTGAGCTTGTGTGCTGTGCTTTCATTGTGTCTATTCAATTTCATTCTGATGATCTGCTTCTTAAAACTGAGGGTCAGAAATGTATATTTTTTGACAGTATTTATTTAAGCAATAAATAATATTTTAATATTGAAAGCCGGCCTTCATGGTCTGGTGACCTGGGTTGCTTTAAGATTGCTTCGATCACACGCCCTTATGTTGGAATCCTATAGTGAGAGATTGAGTGAGAGTCAAAAGTCACTTTAAGTGATTTTTCCCAGTTAAGGAATTGAAGGCTGAATCATCTGATTGTCTGAACAAAAAATATGGTACCGTGCTACAGAGGGCATGTTAAGTCGTTATCGTCCCCTAGCGTCCATTGACATCGACATTTCGGCATGCATTGGGTAGGATAGGTATGCATTTGACCTTTTCTTCTAAATGATGTCAAACACACGGCAAATGTACCAACCCGCTACATATTTAATCGATTGATTGACCGATTCTGCAGATATTCCGTAACCTTTGACTAACGCAATATCTTATGAGGTATTTGGAGTGAGAGTCATCATCATCATCAGCTCACTCATAACAATTGAAATCTAGATACAATAGAAAATAAATTGTGTCTGGCGCCTTAAGGCGTCATTGGCGATCAAAAGGTTAAACGTACGTTTCAAATTCTTCTCTCAGAAAGCTGTAATTTGTTATCTTTTTTTGAAAACTCAAGTGCGATGTAATACTAGCATAGATACGTGTTCGGTGAAACAAAACAAAAAGCTGTCAGATATAGTATATATTTACATGCTTTGTAAGCTGTTCCATGTTTATGTTTCAAATATCTCAAAGATAACATTACGTAACAGCTCCTGCTAGACACGGGCATAGAATTCCAAAATGTTTTAACGTAAGAATTCACAGCCAATGTGGAATATGGGAAAGATATTTAAATTATTCCACACACCACTAAGTCTGCATGTTGAGCGGTATATTTTAGCATAACATGCTAAAATTGCTTATATATTTCTTTGCTATCCCTGGTACGTTGAAATAATAGAATACATACTTTACCTAAAACAGCTTTGTCGTATATCTGTTGGTTCAGAATCTGGCCAGTTGCATATGCTTGTGTGCACTAAAATTATTTTGTTAACTTTCATAATTTTTTGATTTCTGAATCCGCATGGGTATTCACTTTTCCTCATGATTCCGTTAGAGTAAATCATCACCTTTATTTACTTCTAGCTGTGTCCCGTGCACGCGATATAAATATAAAATAATATAAATAAATCTCCACTGACATTCATGCAGCGCCATTAAGCCCCAAACTATATAAGCCTGAAATATGGATACTAAATTACGTATATTATATACTATTTTTGTAAACATTTACAAATTATACATATAAACACCCAGACCAATACAAAAACAAATATGTTTATGCACACAAATGTTCGTTATGCCCGGAGATCGAACCAAGAACCCTTGGTGTAGAAGTCGACATCTCAACCATTACACCATTTGGGTCGAACCATTACCACAATATAAGAATATTGTTATTTTAGCCATCAGATAAGGTAAGAAATAAACATGAATTCATGTTATAAAAATCGCTTTAAGCTGGTTCAATTACATTTCAGAAGACGTAAAGTGGAAAATAATTATTGATACTAGCACAGATAAAATAAATATACTAAAAACTAGATTTAGTCAATGATGTTAAAAGTATAGATTCGTGATATGTTCACAAAACATCTGAAAAAAGGGTTCTGAATGCAACGACAGCACACATACACATATTTCGAATGAGCGTATTTACCTAAGCAAAGAGCCTACAACCGTTTTCTCTTTGGCGATTCGTTTTAAAGTTTAATTTCGTTTACTTCATGAATCCAAACTTCAAATACGTTCTCCCGAAAATAATCCATCAAAACGTTCACGACACTAAATTGCGTTTATTTTGAAATCCGAAGCGCATACCTCGTAAAATATTGTTTTAAACGTTTCCAATCGAAACTATTTGCAAATGGTAAAGGCAAACTGTTTAAATCCTGCTATGTCAATATTTGACTATAGTGTAAAATATATTTTATTTTAAAAGTAACAAATCCTCGAGCGTTGTATGATAAAGTACATACGTGATGATGGCAGAAATGTTTGGGACCATTCTATATACATTTTTATAGCATTTTATATATTAAATTAAATAAGTAAATAAATATCCACTGATATTCACACAGCGCCATCTAGCCCCAAGTTAAGCGTGAATCCTGTATTATGGGTAGTTAACAACGGATAAACATTCTTATATACATTTTTTTTGTAAATACATACATATTATACATAGAAAACACCCAGACCATTACACACAGACTGTTCATGCACACGAATGTTTGTACTGCCCGGGGATCGAACCGTTCCGGTTCGATCTTGTGTGCAGTCGACGTCTCAACCGCAACGCCAAATGGGTCGTCAATATATAATAATATAGCACTGCAAATCCAAAGGAGCAACATTTGAGTTTCCTGCATTGTATGGGAAAGTACGAATAACAAATATATAAGAGGATGAATATTAGGCCTACGGCAACTTCCTGGGGGAAATGGCACGTAAACAAACCTTTTCATTTTGTTTGACAATGCTTATGGCACATGATTTAATTTTGGAAGTATATTGAGATATTAAAAGTGTCGATAACTCATAGGTGTGGAATGTTGCCGTCCGATCTGGAGGGTGAAGTTCAAATCCCGACGTGTACCAATGCATTTTAATTTTCGAAATTATATATACGTTTATCCGACGTTCTTAGGTAGGAACCCGCGCCGTCTACGAAGAGATTCAAAGGTTGTGCGTGTAGTCGGCCATCCGCATGAGCCACGTGACGACTAAGGCCTATAATGTAGGCTCGTGCCTTCTGGTGGGTACGTATAAAATGATGATGACAAGTATATGGTTTAACACTCACCAATTGGGCCCACGTGTGGGTTACCTACAGGCCCAAGCTCGTCATGTATGTTTAATCAGTTGTTTAGTACCTAACCCACAAGCTCCTCGCTAATATGGGCTAGATGCGCTGTAATGTAAGTCGATATTTATATTATTATTTTGTTTCTCTGTTAGGAGTTCACGGTTCATACCAGTCTTGGACTACATGGGACATGGTCCAACACGTAGAGGCTTGTGAGACAAAATAATGAGTTGTGATGTGTACGAGCGGCCGCTCGCCTGCCTGACTATGTACACACAGAGCGAGCACCCGCTTGTGCAAGGACTATTGCAAATATGGAGAGAAAAAATATTAATTTATTATTATACCTTATCTGTGCTGTGCGGAAGGCACAGTGGGCCGGTTTAGGCTAATGATGATATTGATTTGGTTTTTCTTTTAAAAAAACCGTAACCATAACAACAATAATTGATTATAGTATTAAAACAATTATTCTTCGTGTTGACCACCATCAAAAACTCATTACAAGGCGACGACTTACAAAACTCGCCCGTTACTTTCCCTAAAATGGTCTTACGTCATACCTAATTATAGATTACCCAAAATCGGGAGAACATATAGTTTTTTACCCCAACCAGCCGCTTATCTTGGCCTCTTATTGAAACTAAAGCGGCCCGTGGGGCAATGAAAAATCGTATTTTACCCCTTAAGTGAAGGTATGGGGTATTATCGGGGAGATTAAGTTCTTCGGACGTTATCTGCAACGTTAGAGCGATTGACTCGTTAGAAAGGCTACGAGGAACACGCTTGATAAATACAACCTGTAGTAACGTTATTAGGCTATTAGTATGTTGGTAGACGGTATACGGTAAACGTCTGCAAGGTTGGTAGCCTTGGATTAGATTTGTTATTAATATGTGGACATCTAAATATTGTCAGAAAACGTGTTCCCAAATGACAGCTGCTGTCTTGACATTTTGAAAAATTAAATTCTGAATTAAAATTAGATAAAATTATGAAAAATAATTCCTGTTTTATTTCCTTCTATTACTTAGATTTTACATAAAATGTCTTAATACACTGGCCAAATTTTGACATAATTTTGTTATGAGTGGGACATATTAGATACGATCGTCAATCAATCACAGAACCAAAATACATATCGCTGAAGAAATAAGACAGATTTTCAATTTTATTATTACAACCATAGTACTTTCTATATATAATATGTAGGTATTAACAAATAAAAAATTATATACATAAGTATGTTTATACGTTGTTTAACCATATAACATGCTTAATGCTTAGTTTGGCAATAGATGAGCTGTGTGTATGTCAGTAGATATCTATATTTACTTAATAAAAGGCATCTTCCAATGCTTTCCATCTGTTGACAATGATATTCCGTATATATAAAGGTAGATACGCCACCCGTGCCTCAAAAACGAACCGCCAAAGAAGTACAGTTTGTACTCTTTTGTTTAGGTAAATGTGTTCGAAATTCAAAATATGTGTATGTGTGTTGTCACTGCATTCGGAACACTTTTTTCGATTGTTTTGTGAGCATATCACGAATCCATACTTTTTTACATCATTGTCTGTTGAACGACTTTTTTATAACTAGATATTATTTTACATTTTAAATAATAAAAGCGAAAATTCTAAAATAGTTTAGTAATAGTAAAGTACAGAGACAGTTTCAGAGAAGACAGAATTCAACATACTATATGTGTTTGTACATAAAATATCAATGAAGCGCTTAAACATACAATCTTCGCCTTTGAAGTATGCCTACATTCACTCACAAACGAAATGTTCGATACTGTATTATTTGATTATGTGTATTTGTTGATCAATACCATGATATGGAAAATCACTCGGTATGGACGAATAAAGACTTTATGAAGGTGTTTAAGTCTCAGGTTGTTGCGAGAAAAATTCCCTCGCAAATTGTGTGAGTAAAATAGAGATAAGGATATTAGGGATAAGCTGTTTTTGTTTAAACTTATGACGTGAACGTGACGACTAGTATGCTCACCTTAATATGAGAAATCTATGCTTCGAATCAGTCGGCACGGATGGGCCGGCTCGACCAGAGTAACCCTAAATAAATAAATATCCACTGACATTCACACAGCGCCATCTAACCCCAAGTTAAGCATGAAACCTGTAGTATGGGTACACATAGGAATAAGTTATGGTTGTGTCAAGGGTTCGGACGTTTTTGGTTGATATTTCGTCGTGATTTTGTATCTAGTAAGTTAATTGTTTATCCAAGTATCTACATAAAATGTTTTATTAATGTAAATCCTTTTAATTAAAACATTATTGAATATCTTTAGTGCATTTTTGTGCACGATTGTTTATACTGTTTTCTATAAACAACAGCTATGAACTTCTAAAAATATTTTCAGTACGGCTAACGTATAAGGGAACTGTATGTGAAAACTGCAAAACCTTTGATTGCAAACAAGACCGCAAATGCCGGCTCGAAAATGAAAACTTTTGGCCGTGTTACAACTCTTTGTATAGGTGTTATTTTCTGTTATCTTTGAATCGTATAACCTTGTGTATATGTACCTCTTTAGATTACAGCTTCAAATCCAATTCCAATTAAACCACGAAAAAAATCACATTAACAATATTTAAGATATTTTTTATTAAATATTAAAAAAGCGCAAAAAATTAAAATACTCTAAATAGTTGTATAAATCATCCACAACTAACGATCCATCGCGCTCGATCGCGCGCAGTTTGAGCGCGATCCAAATGTGCAGGCGGTTTTGACGTGCCGGGCGTTATCCATGCTGTTAGATTCGCCTACTATGATCTTGATCGCTAGATCGCGAATCCATTTTGGATTACCGTTGTGGATGCAGCTAATGACCCTCGCGTCCTCCTGATGAAGCTCGCTGGTAGAGCGTGATACATAGGATTGGGATAGTTTCAAATCAATCCTTAAAGTAGGCAGTGAAATAAGTATGCGGCGATGAGAGACATTTTAAATAAGTAAACATTATGACTAGGGCTATATAAAAGGAAAGCAAATTATACATTCAAATATTGTGAAAAGCGTAGGCAGTGTTGTATATCAAGGTATTTTTTAAGTTGGCATTTTTATTGTGTAAAGGCTTTGTGAGTTGCATTTCATTTGAAAGTTTGAGTAGAAATATTTGATTACAATATTTACATGAACATTAACTTGTACAATGTAGCAATGAATGACGCGATCATAATTTCAGTTAAGCAATCTTAAAACTTACTAATCATTCTAGCATTATAAATTTTGAGCAAGTTGCTTGTCTGATTAAGAGCACAAACAGCAGAGCAGAGCAGACTACTCTTATTTAATTATTCACATGGGCAAATAACATTCCCGAACATTTAATCCCACGTACAGCTCAACTTTCTTATGTTTACGCGAAATCCCTAGCAAGAGAAAAATGGGGCGCACGTGTGAACTCACGACCGTAAATAAAATGTGGTCTCGCCACTTAGAGGCTTGTTCCGGGCTATTAGACAACATTCTGGGAAACCCCGACTCGTGACTTTGATAGACCCGGAGTTAATAAGCAAACAAAGTTATTAAGGACTTGTAATTAAATAACCATGGGAAAAATACTCTAAAACTGAAATTTTAAAGAAAAAACACGTATTAGAAGGAACTAAATTAAATGCTTGGCTAACCATCTAGTCATCAATAAGATGTTAATAATTTAAATAAAATTACGTTCTAACTCAACTTTCTAAGTTCATGAGAGTCGCTGTTACTAATATTCTTGTCTATGTCGGTTACGAACGAGTGACAGTACTCGTCCTAAGCCTTAGCTGGACCTAGCGGCTAATCGTGCCTCAAAACCACAGCGGAATTGCGATGCTACTTTTTGGTCATTCATCAAACAACTTATTTCAATATTTGTCTATCATATGCCATAGATCTCTCAAAGATCTAAACCTCTTAAAAAAGTATACAATATTAAAGCACATAACATACAATTATCAAAATCCGTACTAATTTCAATATGAAATAGCAAAGCTTATTGTAAATAGTTTATTTTAGTACCGTACGAACGATAAGGATCCAATTACACCAATTTATGAATCATCACAAACATGCTTACCAAATGTCGGTCAGCATAAACTGGATACATTATGATGGTCCCGGAAGTGACCAAAGAGATTGAGGCTTCATATTTAAACTAAAATGCACAAACCCTTTTGGGCTTTTATATTTACAAAATATAAAATCATAAACGCTCAACAGCTTATGCCTATCGTTGAGAAATGCTTGTGTGAGATTAATCAGCATCATCAGCTCAATACACGACGCCACCAAGACGAGTCTACCCAAAAGGCCTTAGTCGTCCATGCAGGCCCAATGCGTCACATCCACTTCACGTACAACCTCTGAAATCCTCATAAAAATCATTTTTCTATGTTTTCTTTCAGCGTAAAAGCGTCGGATAAACGTACTTATAAATTATAGAGGATATTTTGACATGTGGTGGATTGAAAATTGTTCTTTCCACACAATGAGCCCACCGACTCTACGATTAATAATTATTTATTATTTGTAGACCAATATTCCAATCTTCGATATACACGTAAGGCATGTTCAAAGAAAAATCGGGACGTGGTAAGGTGTCCGGTAACTTTAATCACTCGACGAAAACAACGCAAAACATTATTTTTCGCTGAATTTTCGTGTGCAGTGTTGTCACTTCTTATTTAGCCAAATAATGGCTTCTGATATTTGGACCATTATTTGCCACGATAAGAGTGCGTGTTGGTGGAAGGTTTATCATAAATTCGATGTTTCCAGGATATAAATGAACTAGATACTTAGAATTAATTACAGACTGCAGAGTTGGACCCTGATATTTAATAATTTGAAACTGGCATAAATATTATTGAAAATAATAGTCTGATTAGATTTAATAAAGATATACTCTACGGCAATGTAGCGGCCAGTTTATCTCGAAAATTATGTTCCCCTTCCAATTTCAACATAAAGAGTCCATTAAACATAAAATAAAGCAAATAAAGGCCTCATAAACCTTAGTAAAGATGATGGGATATAAAAGATATTATTTAATATCAAAGAGTACACGAACCAATACGAAAGTATTCATTTAGTTCAAAGCAAACGTAATTATAATTACGTAAGAAATGCAAATATAGTTTTCCTGGAACGGTTATAATGCAAAATAACCCAATTTATATATACTCACAAGATAAGCCAACTTTTCACGCACCAAACCAACGACCCATGTTTTCCGATAAATAACGAAAGCATGCATTCATTATTAATATACTAGCTGCCCTGCGAGCTACCGGCGGTATAAAATATTCTCCACAGCTTAACGTAAGCCTATGTGTGAGCAGAATGTCACTAACTATACCACATTTCATTACAATCGCTTTGTTTAGGCGCCAACTTCGCGACTATAGCGTCGAGCCGTGCGGTAAAAATAACTATAATTTGGTACATTGCAATATCCTGTTTAAGTAGTCAGCATTACAAAATTACTGGAACAACAGACAGCCAGTTAATGTTTTTAAATGCGTGGTAACGCAATTAAAAAAAAATTTAGTACACAACTTATACAAGTATAATTTCATATCCAAAAAAATAATGTTATATAACATTA
>PQWD01014143.1:0-39051 GCA_019425675.1 Leucinodes orbonalis | reverse complement strand
CATTTGGTTGCGGTTCTACAAGCTGGCCTGACGCCAATTGCTCTATCAGCCAAACCTCACAAACATTAGGCTTTTAATGGATTGACGCTGAAATATACTAGTATCTATTACAGTTACTATCATCCTATATCGGAGCGTTTTCAATTTATCTAGTGGCAAAATTAATCAAATAAGATTTGTTTTCCAGAGTATTGGGTATCAATAACAAATAAAAGGCAATACTTGGTGGTGAATTAGGGTGTGATGTAGTTTCTCCCTGAAATAACAGGTTCATTTCAGGCTGTATGTAGTAAAATCTATTGCACTAGCAAATGCGTAGATCATTACGTACTATAGAGTTTGCTTTAGATATATCTCAGTAAAATAATACAGCAAACATTAGGACTCTTTGTACCTAAACACAAATTACATTAGTACTTACTAAGTAAGTAAAGTAATAAGAGCGTCGGTAGCTCATTGGTGTAGACTGTTGGCTTCCGATCTGAAAAGTTCAGGTTTAAATTCCGCCATGTATCGTAGCGTTTTTGGAATTTTCAAAAATATTTTGTACGTTTATCCGACGCTCTTATGGTGAAGGAATGGTTCAAAGGTTGTGCGTAAAGTCGGTCAATCCAAACTTTCGATTTGGCTCTCGTGGATGACTAGGGCCTGTACTATACACGCTTAACGGGTAGGCTCTTGCTCGCGTTGGGGACGTTTAATGAGCTGATGGATGATGAAAGTCAAAATCCTTTATTCCATTCATGCTTCCAATGAACTTAATAACATCATGATTGGCTCAGTATTATATCCCCATCGAGTGGCACGAGCCTACCCGTACTACGGTGTATAGGCTTTAATCGACTTTAACCAAGAAAAACACAATATTACCCAAGAATATTTATGTTATATAATAGATATTTTTTCATAAAATCATTTGTTGTAAACATAAAATTTTTCATACACTTATTTAACAGAGCAGTTAAAAATCATGGATTTTTATGGGACAGATCACCGACCACACAGCTTTACAGATAATCGACAAAAATAATAATAACCTTTTTTGCTACTATACAAGGTATTTAGGTTTGCGTATGATACTAATTATTTATTAATTTAAGTTAGTATTAAAGGAACATTAAGAGCATGAAAGCGTAAGTAGGTACATACTCGTGCGAACTCGTAGCGTTACGTGTTGTTGTAGCCGCGTAGCATGCCTTTATAACATGTAGCATACTTTCTTACACTTATATTTTCTTCGACCATTTTAGCGGATAACTATTTTTCAATGTTGATCGCTCAGGCTTTTTGGTAAAACTGTTCATTTTATATACTTTTATAATTCTATATCATATTATCAGCAAGACGGCCTCATAAAATATGCCAACGGGATACAGTCATATTTCATTCGGAAGGGACATTCGTCTTCAAGGGGTGACCGCATTTCTGCGATGAATTTTATTAGTATTACATATATCGTTTTAAATATTTTAGCTCAAGTACATGACTTATGTTCAACTAATAGATGCGTAGCTTCTGTAAATTATCTTAATTAGGGTCAGATCCAAGTACAAGCGGCGAGAAATATTGATAAGTTTTGCTTGACCTATAAAAGCAAGCTAGAAACGTTTTAAACCCTGGTGCCTTGAACTATGTTTATTATTAATTATTTATTTATTATTATGTAGGTAGCCTATCAAAAATGCATTATGTTTAAGTCATCAATAGTATGTATGTATAGGTACCTCATATTGCTCTTTTAGTATTATATTTTCATAAAGCAGAGAGTTCATTAAAAGATTGTTTAAATAACTTATTGCTACTGGCATCAGGCAGGGTGCCTACCTACTAAGTTATTAAATAACGTTTATCAAAAGGAAAATATTTGTATAATAAGGACGTAACATGTATTTGTTTATATTTCTCATAGCCATTATGATACTAATCAACACAAAAGGTATATTTTTCACTAAACGCAGCATCTAACACCTGTGCTTGTGTAAATTACATTTCATAAATTGTAAGATATACAATTTACGCGCGGTGATGTTTATCTAAGTTTCAACCGTAATATGTTGCCCACATTTCCTATTTTAAAGCTGAGTATTGTTTGTTGTAATACACAAAATTTTTTTGGGTTCTATTAAAAATTTTCATTTTAAATATTATATGTCATTTGTTCGGTACTCAAGCCCGGTATGGGTTCGTATCCTCAACAAAACTGAATGATATAATATCGATAACAAAAGAAAGTCCCAAATATAAGATTATACTTCTATGGATGGAAGTACATAGAGCAAATAAAGGCCCAAGATATAAGTAGGTAAGTGATATAATCCAATAACTTTTATCCGGTGTAGTGTTCGGCATATACGACTATGGATATAATGTTGCCAATGGATTATCTTTTATTTTATAGCCCTTTCATCTCGGCATTTGGAAACGGAACACGGTATTGCTATTATTTTTATTAAATATGTATGTCTGTGTAAGGATATTGTGTGACTCAATCACTTTTACATACGCTCAGTTAAAAACCCTGGATGTCTTGTTTGTTTTTAGTTGTAAACAAAAGTTGCTGGATGCAGTTTTCTTCCAACTAGCAAAGGTCTATCCATGTTCAGCAGTGGAGATCCTACACCTTTAAAAAGTGGCCATAGTTAAAAAGTTAATAATGATGCCGGTGTTCAGAGTTTTAAACTAAAAAATGTTTTTTTTTTGCGGTTGTTGAGGTCACAGTTCTATTCTAACTTAACCAAAATATATACAACACTTAGGATTAAAAATTAAAAAAATCTGTTATGAATATATACAAATATTGGTATGGAACACATTTATGAACTTTTGCTTGCGGCTTCGCTCGCGTAAATAAGTTTTATTTTTCATGCCCTATTTTATCCTCTTCGGTGTGGAATTTATCAAAATACGATGCTTACGGCATAGTGCTTTATGAATGCAAGTCTCAGCCCGATTGGTTTAAATTGACATTACTTTATCCCTATTTTTTCCCTTTGGGGGTAGGTTTAATCAAAATCCTTTCTCAGCGGATGCATACGTCATAATTTCTACCTGCATGCTAAACTACTACAGCCCGATTCATCCAGTGGTTTGGGCTGTGCGTTGATGGATCACTTTGCATGTCAGTCACCTTTGAGTTATATATATTTAGAAAAAGTTATTTATTCGAATCATAATGTGTTTCCATCATTAATACAAACAAATATAGTGTAAGTACTGGGATAATCGAAACTAATAAATTAATAGTTCGGCAAGTCAGATAGTACCTAAGTCTATGGACTCAAGCATTGCCACCGTAAACAGCGACCAATCATAGAATAGTGTATTATTTGCCGCGTTTGAGAAATCGTATAATTAAAAGTTCTTCTGTGAATGGTCAAACTTTTAGAATCATGCGAATGGGTATTCGTAAATTAATACATTTGCCACGAGACGTTTCAAGGTCATAAATTTACAAAAATGTAGGCGTAAAATAATATAATTTATCTCTAGTGTAGAGTCCTACGAAAGTTTATTATTTCCTCGAAAATTAATAAAAAAAATAATTTGCGGTTTTTATTATTTTCTGATGATATATGCATATAATCAATTATAAGTGTTTCTTGACATTTTTTATGTGGTTATCCTTTTACCCGACTGCCGCAGGAGGGCTATGTTTTTGCATAAAATATTTTTCGGTTTTAAAAATGGAAAACATATTCATGTAATTTGAAGATTCCTTCTTGTATGTTACCTACTAAGAATATTTTAGACTGCATCCAACATACAGTTGTTTTGCGAGTATTGTAATAAAAGCACAAAATATTAAAGGTTTGAATTATAAAATTCCATATCTGGATTGGTACGCCACTTTTCTGGCATTTGTACAATATCCCTTGGGCTTTGTTCGGGCTTCAATGATAGCGGCGCCGTAGGCAAAATTGGCTGTAATTTAAATGTTATTAATATTTAAACCTTTGTTATTTTAACGAGGTCAGTTAAACCGTAATTATTTATCAAACATTCTTACACTTTTTACATTGACTGTATTACGAGTACTGTATTACCTTATGCTTTTAATAAGAACGAATTACTCTACAATATCACACAGGAAAGTGAAATAACTTGTGCTAAACATACATTACATGTTATGTTAGAAATAAATGATAACGTGTCTAAATATCACGTTCACCCATTATACTTTAAATTGATAACGGCAAAAATGAAATATTTATCACGCTGTATAATATTTCTGTATAGAAAGTGATACAAAAGCACGTTCGCAATATGAGACTTATGTAATATTATTTTTGGCCAGGCAAAAATATTTTCGGATTTGCCATTATATCGGAGCGCTTTCGAGAGTTATGCGGAATGGAATGTAACGTAATAAATACGGAGGGGTAGGTCGGGTCAGGCGGGCTGAGTATCAGACGGGTTTACAATCGGACACCGACACCACCCTCGGGACCAGGGCTCTTTTACAACCCACTTTACCTTACGATGCTCACCACGATCTTAAGATATACATTATTAATAAACATCACCCACAGGTTGCGCGCATGAAAGGTTTTCCACATCGGTTGAAATATATGTGGGAAATTATAAAGGGCGAAAGAACCAAATCACAAATTTATTCTTAACTTTGGTTTTCTTTTATATTAGATTTTTATATGACAAAAAGCTATTGAGATTCTCTTTTTATTGACTTTGATTGATAGTTCACTCAGCTATCAAATCGATAAAGGTGTAACAAAGCAAAAAAACATTAAGCTTGATGAAATAGCTATCAATCTTAAAGGAAAAACTTAAAAATAAAAGAGTACGAATTAAGTACCTAATCCTTAAAATCGTGCTTTTCTGATATGATATACGAATTTTAGGTGAGCACTGTTCGGAAATACCCAAAGCTCACAGCTACTAGCTATAAACTATCAAGTTTTAAATTTCCAGTGAGCGTCAAATTCTGTAAAATATTTTCTTAACATTTCTTGAAATTTCGATTCCAAAGTTCCAAACCACATTTATGCAGAATCAAGATGTTCATCTAAATGTCATAGCGAGTGAAATATAGCTCGTTGAAAGTCTGCGGTTCGAGTCCCATCACGTTAGGCAACCGACGGCGTTACAGGCGCGGAGTAAAGTTAAGACACAAGGTAAAGCGGTGTTTTGTGTAAAAGCGTGTAGTTTGCACATTCATTTGGCAGTATCATAAAAGTAAGTAATATGTTCTACTCGTATGATCAAATATATATCCTATTTGGTACAGGTAGGTACTTTGCTGGTAGCTTTGAGGCATAAATCATTTACACTATTTAATAAATACTAACTAAATAAAAAAAATGCGTACATAAGGAAAAGTAAAGTATAGCACACCAAATTATCCACACATCTATCTATTAACTCACGGCATTACTTAAATATTAGTTTGTTACAAAAAAATATTATCAATATGATCGCGTTAACAACGCAAAAAAATAAATGTTGAAAGTATACTAAGTTTTCTATAGGGAGTAAACGGTTCAGCTAAGTTTAGTACACAGTTCCATTAGTGATGTTGGCAATACTAGAAAGAAATTCTTGGCCGGTCTTTAAATGGGGATTCACTCTTTACATAACGATCAAATTAAGCTTCATCTCCGTATATATACCTACGTCCCCACCGTCCTAGTCGTCCACTAGAGCCCAGTGCGGATTGTCATACCTTTCTGTACCAACCAAATGAAACTGTTATCTCCGCTTATCTTTTCTATAGTTCTTCAATAATATCAACAAATTAGAGTTCAAAGGCTGTCTAAATTGATATTGTCTAATGACGTTGATACGTGCATATTTAGGACGCGCAAAATATTCTACGCTGTACGCGAAACACAGCCTAAGGGTGCGAGGTGCGGGACGCGGGGCGCAGGCCCCTCGGCGTTCAGTGTCGCGGAGGCTGCGGCCGATATCGCCGCCCGCCCTGCGTCGCGCCGCCGCCCTTCCAAAACATTACTCAACACAACACAAATAAATAATCCTACACGCCCTCCAGTTATTTGCTCATTTGTTAAAACTTTCAAAACAACCCCCAAGTGATTTCGAAATTAATAAAGTTGCCGGAAATAAGTTAAGATTAAGATGAACTAATTTCCATTTTAGCGGTCGCGTAAAATAAACCGTGGCTTTATCTTATCTTAGTGGTGTTTTAATTATGTAGGTTTTTTTTACTTAAAACTTAAAAAATTTAATACAACTATTTTACGAGCTATCTGCAGTGATTCTTACGTAAGTACCGCATTAGTTATTACAATACGATAAATTTATATGTATGTTTTAGAAATGGTATTAAGTTTCTAGTAGATATATCCAACTACTGATCCTTTTATTTGGTACATGTACGAACATACTTTGGCCTTGTGAAAATGCAAATCTAGCGAATAAAGTTTATCCGAGGTGTGTGCTCGTGATTGAAGAGGGTCACCACTCGAGGCGAGTGCTCTACAGCTTGTCCAATTATAGATGTTTTCAACAAGAGGTGTCCGCCCCTTACATCATTGGCAATAAGAGGTTTGGGACTCTTCGTGGCTACCTAATACGAGTCCTTCTATATTACTTTCCGTGAACAGATGACACAGCTTTTTACTATTTGATTCATCGGGATGCACGTAGAATTTTTTTTACCAAGGACCTTCATACTTTCGTTTCATTTTCTGTAAATAAAGTCATAAAAGCACTTAGATCCTTTAAGTAAAATAAAAAATATATCTACCACCATTAAAAAATCCCAATCTAGCTCTAACTTAAGCAAGGAGCACGTATAATGAGTATTAAACAACGTATTTACGTACTTTATATACTTTTTTTGCAAATACATGCATATTATATAGAACAAACAGACCAATACAAACAGAAATGTTCATGCACATAAATGTTTGCACTGCCCAGGGATCGAAACCGGAATCCTTGATGTAGTAGCCGACGTCTCAAACATTACACCACATGGGTCGTCAAAATTTTTTTAATATATTTTAATGACAATATATTTTTTAAGCTTGTTTTATTTGTGTCGCAATTAAAGCCATGTTTGTTGGCAGGGTTTGTTATCTTTCATTTACCATTGGATTGGTGCCAAATAAGAGGAAAAGAAAATTTATTATAAAGCGAGGAACATGACTCTGAGCGCAAGGACATCCCGCTTTTTGCTAATGGCAATGGCGCTAATACTTTCATTATTCGGCGCCGGACTGTGCGAAGTTACTTTAGCGGCTAAGGATGAGATTAAAGTCAGCTCTAGTACCGAGGCTGCGACTACAGCTTTTATGCGCGAGACAAAGCCGACAGTGAAACCATTAGAATTCAGTGTAGCACCGACTTCAACTTCAACTACAAACGAAACCACTGAAGTAACAAAAGCGTTTGCTTCAAGCGAGAGCCCGTCGACCGTTTCGCATTCAACCACTAAAGTATACGCGAGCACAAAAGGGGTGGTGAAAAGTGCAAGAAAGCAGAAGTTAAACACTAGTTCTAGTGGGCCGACAAAGCTTCGTGAGCGTCTGGGCGCTGTTGACTGTGAGCTCCCGGTGCTGCCGCGCGAGTCTCGACTCTGGCGCGGCAATGAAACCCACGAGCTCAACCTCCCACTCACGGTAATACGTCATCTAATGTTTTACAGTAAAAAAAAGTAAAACTGAACGCAACGTGTTCTAAAACTGAAGCTTTAATGAATAATTGTCAGTTTTTTTAAATTGTTTTTTTCATTATGTCAGTATAGAGCATGCAAATGTTAATGACGTAACTGTTACATTCAAATTGTATTTTTAATATAATCTTTAAACCATAATTTATCTATAGAAACTGCATATACTTGTCGACATATTTTTTCTCATTACAAATATATTTTTAAATAAATACAATTTTTAAGACTCTTAACCTTTTTCTAGTCTACAATAAGCTCTAACCATTTAAATTACATGTAGGTACAAAAATCACTAAATATATATCTTTACGCAATATTTGCTCATTATGTTAAGTAACAGTAAATAAATTTAAAATATCTACACAATTTACACAGCATCATCTTAGCCCAATTTCAAACTGCACAAATGTTGAATACTACACAGGGTTGAATCCGGTACAGTCAAATCAAAAGCAACAAGGTTTGTCAAATGTGAACAGTACCAACTTACGTTAATTTTGTTTTTTTTTAACAGCAAGGTAACCTAATGGTATGTCTGAGTAATGTTATATAAATAAACAGCTAAAACATAAGTCTTTTGCCATGATTTTCATATCTTTATAGCAAAAGCACTCGAGCAATATCAGAGTGTTTCATTACATATGGAGGGATCATAATAAATATGCTTCCATAATAGTTTGTTGATGACAGTAGCAGCGAATGTGGCAAGGTTGAATACATAAGCAATAAATTGTCCTAGAAAGAGAATGAGGAAAGCTTTTTTGCTTCAGCGGTTGAACTCTGTTCATTATTTTCTTTTAAGGAAAATGTCTAGCCTTTATTTATACAGGGTGAATGTGGCTGCTCTGAGATTATGGCGCTATAAGAACTTTCTTTTCTTATTCATTCGCAGTCGGCGTGAGTGGGTACTTGTATCTACAGTTTAGATGGATTTCAGCCGCTTAAGTACGAGGGGGAAAGTTACGAATCCACCTGAAAATCTTTTCTCATATCTTTCTCTCCAAATTTATATTGCACTTGGATAGGTAACGTAGGTTAATCCAAGATCCGCTTGTTTTGAGAACGATGTTTGTACGAGGATAAGTCTAATTTCATAATTATCCAATATTAAGTCGTACTATTTAAATTAAAAGAAATAACAAGATACACTTTGAAATGCCTCAAAAATAAATGTAATTTAAAATGGCTCCGAGTGGCTATCCACTGGCGGGGAACACAAAACAGAGATAAGCTTTTGACTGACTGAGTAATGGCTTGCTATCTATGAAGCTGATGGGTTATTTAATTTGCCTGGGTTCCATCTTTTTGCTTTATTTTCATGAAAATGGTATATGAAATAGTTTCGGAATAGTGTTACTAATCAACAGAAAACGCGGCATATTAGTATTGCGGCCAAGACAAGACCAGAGTATACATTAGTAACCTAAGAAGGTTGTTTAGATGTTAAAACATTAATAAGTGAAAGAAATTATATTTATCTTTTAATTATAAACTTAAAAACGTTTGTTTATTTATTTATTAGCTTACATTCTAGAAGATATACGAGCTTTTTTAATTTAGGTTGAGTGCGAATGCATGAACATGAAACAAAAATAATTTTACGCACGTATTGAACATTCATTAAAACTAGACTAGCCGGAACGCGGACTTATCTGAATACACGTAGCTGACGAAGTACTCAAATAAATAATTAAATAAGATATGAGCAAATTATTATTCACAGAGGTTGACTTGATAATTAATGAGTATGTGACTTATGTTGTGGATGGCGGAGGAGTGTGCGGGCGGCGAGGAGGAGTGCCCCCCGGTCATCGTGTCATGGGAGGGAACCGCAGATATACAGATTGGGGACATCCTTATCGTTAGCATCTCCGACTCCTTGCTGCTAGAATCCTTCGGTCAGCAAATTGATGTAAAGAACAACACTTCAGATATGAACACTACACACGCCGATAAAGACAGGTGAGTTTTAGATAACCAAGGTCGACACTTCAAAGCTTCTCTAACCTAGAGTCGTAGGTAACACAATATAGTTCAGAGGTATAGATAGGTATTAAATAAACAAAAATATCATTAGGTAAACTATTCCCAATAGGAAATTTTGCATTTTAACTTAACATTGTTCTGTAGTATCAATTTTCGTTGAGTTAATGTGGAGCGCAACAGAAGCTAGATTTTTGCAGTGAACGGGACGTATGTATGTTTACCATAACAGAGATATGCCTGCCCTGCCTAATAGATACAGATAACAAAAACTGTAGGGTACTTATTTTCCACTAACACTACACTGTACCTATCACCCGAGACGGCATATTTTACCCAGTATTTTTTCCAATTGTTTGCTGAAATATAAATATTAACACATTAGTTAACTCAGCCGAATGTGCAGGCATAAATATACATACATCGCAACTAATAAAGGCTTTAATATATGCATTAAGCCTTATAAAGTATGCTATATGAGAAATATACACTTATATTTCTCATACAAGAAGAACAATAGTCTGTTCGTTAAGATTTAGCTTTAGGATATTTGAGTTCATTGTAAGCGTTACGTGTATTTGTGTAGATATCAGGAAAAGCTAGTAACATGGTCCCGTAAATAGTTTCAATTCAATATCGTAGCGTAGGCGGCAGGCCCCGCACGCGACGGATGAATAAAACATTTCTTGATACCAAGGGAAGACTTACAAAACAACTTATTTTAAGCCAAAGGTTTTAAATTGATAAGTCAAATTGCGATATAGTAATTATAATTAATTATATTCATATATAATTTCTAACCAAATACACTACACTTGAATCAGGCGTATGGAACGCCAGAGCATTTTACTACTTGTTATAAAAAATATATCGAGCTGTGAGATTTAAGTTATTACAAGCTTTTTTCATAATTGTGTCAAAACAGAAAATATACATAAATTTTGGAATATATATTTGATACAAGCTAAACAGTGGTACAAGCAACAAGAAATTAGAGACAAACATAAACATAAGCTAAGTGTCGCCTTACTTAGAAGTTGCCACGGCATGCAATGTGCAATCTAATGCTAAAATCTATAATCTAGTAAAAATTAATATAAAACAAAATTTTGTTATTTATAAATATCCATTCTGATATTCACACAGCGCCATCTACATCTGATAAACATACTTAGATACATGTTTTTTTTTAAATACATACATATTATATTATAGAAAACCTCCAGACCAATACAAACAGACATGTTCATATATATTGTAAACCTAAGAATTTGTTTAAATTTGTGTTTTCTTAAACAGTAATTACAGTATTTTTGAAAAATAAGTAAACAAAATAATTGCACTAGACATGGTCAAAATAAATGTGGATGTTATATCCACGCTGTTGACGCAGTTTACTCTACAGAAGTCCTGGGTAATAATATTATTGTATAATCGGACTTAAAGAGATTGATTATTTATCTTATAAGCAATATTGCTGGGCATTAGTTAACTCCATATTTACCTATCCTCCGCTTACCTCATTTTGATAAATCTCGTAAGGACTCCTCAGCTTGTGTTGCAAACTAAACGGAACAAAAATTATGTCATCGCATTAGAAATCTCAAAAATAACAGTATTCCTCCACTATTTAATGGGAATAATTATATTAAAACCTTTCTCTTCAATCTCTCTCTATCTATAAAAAACACGTCAAAATCCGATGCGAGTTTTAAAGATTTAAGTATACATAGGGATATAGGGACTGAGAAAGAGACTTTTTTATACTATGTAGTGATTTTTAATTACTTTTTGAAATTCAATTACACGAAGATAAATTATTGGCGCTGTGTTACCAGTGGTCGCTTAAATGTATTATAAGGTACTTAATTATACAATTTATGGACGACCTATATTGCCTTCGCTACATTGTGGCAAATGAGCCGCGTGGATGGTCCGCATCGTTGCACAGATTTGCAGGATCGCTATTTTTTGCGCCGTTGCACATCCATACTGCGCTTGGTCCATTACACTAATGTTGCACATCAGATAGTGGACAATATTGTTAATGGAAATACAATTCGATGTAAGTCTCTTTCATGCCTATTAAATTTTCTGAACCTAATATGCATTCTGACGAACAGCTGAAGAGCTGAGTTCAAATGGTAGCTGCATTGGTCTATTCGAGGAAGATGACGTTCCTAGTACAGTAGGTGTGGACTATGTACTACAAAGAAACCTTTGTAAAATAATATCTCGTTGTAGGAAACGTGGCCATAAGTGTATAAAATATAATTCAATAATTTTCATCGCTTTGTTAAAATTATATATCAGGAAATGGGCAAAAGCAACAGTGTGAAGTGTATTAAGAAGACATTTAACTTTCCTTTAGAAAAAACATTATACCTATTATTAACAGATATTTTTTATGTATTAAAAATATTTAATAACTATATACCGGTGAAAACTAGTAACTAGAAGCTAAAGCTTCGAAAAATTGGGCGCTTCTCATAGTTTTATACATGGAAGTCACGTTATGAGTAAAATCTTGTTTTGTAACAAAGTTTCGTTGATGGCACTCAAATCTCTGTTATTTTAGTAACATGCTAACTTTTGCACAACCAAGATGTCGTTTCTGAGTGTATCCACGTGTAAGTTCAAATAGGTTTGGCAACTATTAGCTTTGGGTTTGGTACACCGTAACTGCCACAACAAGTACTTTGACGTGTTTTGAACTAAGGTAACAATGTGTGAGTTTAGTAGATGTGTTTATGTTGGTAGATTGATGTTGTATGACCTTTCAGTTAGAGCAACTGGAAAGTAATATCAAAGAAACATACCTAATGTATGACTACTGATTTTATTCCTAGATTTTACTAACGCGTACTTACACTATATTCTAATCTTGACTAAGTTATTTACTTTTAACTTTAGCTTTAAACATTGAAGTCAGTTTTCGTTTACCGACTATGCAGTTTAACGTAACGTTTAACGAATTAGCAGGGGTCAGCACTAATTAGTCAAATGGGGATTTTTGGCGGACCCCGACTTGGATTGTATTTGTAATGTAGTATTAATATAGTTCACCCTAGGTCGTAATGCCCAAAGACATTCATAAACGATCGTTTAAACTGATAGGTGCCTATGTGTTTAAAAATATTCAAGGGAAAATAGACGCTTTCGGGTAATGAGATAAGAAAAGGTAACGTCGGCTTTGTAATAAATAAGTGTAATAGGGAAAAGTACAACGTTTTTATTTTTAACCTGTATGCTTTTATTTTTGAACAATATCTTTTCTTTAAGGATATTTTTAGGAATAAAATATAGGTTAACAGGTTTTTTCCACTCTCTGACCATCGGTCAACACAATATGGATAATATATCTTAGGCGTCGCTCAGCTTGTATTTTATCGCTCTCTGGTTTGTTGTTTAGCTGGAAAATCGCGTGTAGGTGTTGTTGAAGGACACGACACACAGAAGATCCAATTACCTTAGGTACACAAATGTTTTTGGGCTAAAGCCACACATTGAATCGTACAATAAGCATGACTAGAGAATCCAAAGGACTAGCAAAGGGCACTGGTTTAGTATATATGAAGGTAGTAGAGATCTAAAACATTCAGCACAAAATAGGGGAGACACGTATTGGTGATTAGCGATAGAATGAAATGCAAATTATAACTGATACATTATAGCTTATTTACGTGAAATATAACCCCAGGAGCCACTCCGTGCTGCAGCCAGCTGTGTATCAAGTGACGCGCCAGGGACACGAGCACTGCGATGTGTCTGATGGCATGCTCCTGGATATCACACCATTAGATGAGGGCGGTTCCAAGCTTTTCACTTTATACGATAAGGATCTTGCCGAGGGAGTGAACTTACTTATAGGTAAGATTGATTTGTTATATAACTTTGTATTAATATTATTCCCTTGTCTGTTACGGCATATACAAGAGATGTCTGAAAAAATATTACTGAAATAACCACGGCATGCATTCTAGTGTACTAATATAGAAATTTATTTTTCTTAGAATGGGACCATGGCTGTTGCAGCGCAGTTGTAGATGATACCTCTCTCTCTCTCTTCAACCTATCGCAGTCCACTGTGGACATAGGTCGCCCCCATTTTGCGCCAGATATCCCGGTCCTCCGCTTTTCTCATCCAGCTCCCACCAGCGACCTTCCGCAAGTCGTCGGTCCATCAGGCCGGAGGGCGACCTACGCTACGCTTGCCAAGACGCGGTCTCCACTCCAGAAAGTAGAAAGTTGATGATACCTCATCAACTTTCTATTTTGGAACCCATTTGCAGTATTTAAGGAGCCGAATCTTTTTCAGCCTAAAAAACTATATTGTTTAATTCATGAGCGCTTCATAAGGCCCATCTCTTATAATATGTTATGGTACATTATAATGAACACTTCCACGTATAATGGGACTTAATAAATCGCCTTCGTTGTACGGACGCTTTAGTAACTCGGTCACGTTTTCACGAAGCTCATTAATTAATAAAGAACATGAAGTAAGCTTTTCTGAAAGTCTTTGGATCACGTAGCGCATCAAAATAGCTCGTATGACGTGAAAGGGATGTATATAGAAAAGATATGCCACTACATATTTTTAAACGATCTTTCGCTTTATAGAACTTTGTTTTACAACAAGAAGTTTTCCCAAGTGCATAACAAACGTCAAGAACAAATTATTGACGTCCTCGATTCAATAGATAGTCGTATCTGTAGCGTTGATGGATACTGTTTCCTCTGAAAATATAGGGTATTTGGCGCATGATCGCCAGGATTAATTGGGGGTTGGGAGGTCTTACGCTACTTTTCCTCGGTAGACGCATTTTTAAGTTTCATGGTAGTTGAGATATGACTTTTTAAAATTATTGTCTTTATATAGATACCCAACTTCATGCCTCTAAATCGTCATAACTTTTATTTGTTGTTACAATAATGCAAGATGACTTGTCCTTATATTATTTAATTAATGTATTATAATTAAATGTTTACTTGATATACTCCGTTTCGGGAAAACAATGAAAAAAATATGAAGACCTTTCATACTCTGAAATCGAGAAAAACTGAAACAAACTATGATATTGGGTCTACCGGGGAAAATCGTAAGACCCTCCCGACACCCTTAAAGACCCTGTCGGTCCATGCGCTGTACATCCTGTATTATAAATATTCATAACATGAATTATAAAAAGTGAAATTCGGTTTGTTGAACATATTTTACGACAGTGCGCACCCACAGCAAGTTAGAGAAGCATCTGTTTATAACGTACATTTGTTCACAGTCGTGTCGGAGAACTGGGGCTCCAAGTGCGTGCGATTAAAAGTGACTGTCAAGTCAGACAACTGCGGTGACTCCCAAGACTGTTCGGGGAAGGGTGTTTGCTATACGAATGTCTCGATGGTACGTTGATAAATGGCCGGAATTGGGCGATTAGCGCAGCAGAAAGCGTGAGTAATTGATGTGTGCTTGTAGGAAGGCTACGAGTGTCAGTGCTGCCCCGGCGCCGCGGGCCCGCACTGCGAGGAGCGGGACGCGTGCCATCCATCACCCTGTCTCAATAGTGGTGTGTGTGTCGAACTAGCCCAGCCTCTTGATGGCGCATACTACACGTGCACCTGTCCATACGGTATTTATCCAACGACCCATTTCAGACCTTATTGTAGATAATATACGTCTTATTGTCTCAATAGATTTACTGTTTGCATTAATACTAATGAATCAAATATTTAATTCAATTAATTAATTTAATAATTTAATTATATATTTCATTCATTCATTTACGAAAATCGTAATATTTGTTTAAAACACGTTTGTTATTTTTATGTGATTGTAATTTTAAAGCCTTACTGCCACAAAACTAGCGAAATTGTATCTATAATTTTATGGTTTTCAAATGTCATAATATATTCATATTCCTATTTTTTATATTCATTTCATCTAATTTTTGTGTTTATTAATTGAATTTGACGTAAAAAAAACAGAATTTATATGATTCATCTTCTTTGAAACAAAGAAATAATATAATTTGAAATTAACATAGAGGTGACGTTTGTTTTGCCATATAATTTCTAAGAAATTTCTAGTGTACCGAAAGGAATCTAACTAATAGTTAGTGATAATTGATCAGTTATTTAGCAAAATGAAAAAATATTACATTACGAAAATACTTATTAAAAAATAGGTGTTGGTGATAGAGAGGGAAAATTTAGGATTGTATGTGTTTAATTATTAATTAATGCCCATTATAAATTAATAATTGTGTGTCCAAAAAATTTTACAAAATTCTAGGGATGGATAACTTTTATCAATTAGGGGTATGAAAAACATTAAGTAGCCGATTCTCAGATGTATTGAATATACATATAAAATTTCACAAATATCGGTCAAGCCACTTCGGAATAGTATGGTAATAACACTGTGATACGTGAATTTTATTAGGATCAGAAGAGTGTTAGGTATGTTTATAACAACAAGTAAATTCATCACTAGGTACTTAAGTAAATGTTTAGAAAATCTATAGTGTTACAAAGATTGATCCAACTGCGGCATTTAAAGGGTTAAATACGAGTATCTGAGGCCTCTATACTTAAAGCAGACATTACAATTAATTTGGCTGACGGGACAATACAGTCCCAATCGATAATTAATTAGTAATTAGCGTATGAGGACTAAATCCTCACAATCCTTACGAAGATAATAGCTAGGAATTAACTGTACATGCAATTTAATTCACATTGGCACGCTCAGTAAAGCACTGTTGATTTTCCGATCTCGGTGAGTTGAACTCATATTGTATGGATGGCTTTGTTTTAATTAGCTTCAGTTCGCTTTGATACAAATGTTGTAGATTAGTACATGTATTAAGAATAGAAGATAACAGTAGTGTTTTAGAGCCCAAACAATCAAATTTAAATATATTATTTTATAATTTATTAAGAAATCATTATTGAAATTAGTAGATCCGATACCTACTTTTTAATTATCATACATTTTAGTTGAAACCATTGTCGTTAGAATTTCTATTTTAATGTTGTAAATTTTTTTAGATATTCAAAATGTATGTAGTTATTGACCTAAAGACAGTAGGAACTTATCTCATTGTAGTGTTAATTTAAGACCCTCAAAACATAATAGATTTTCACATAGGATTTACTGGGAGAAGGTGTGAAAAGGACCCGTGCTCTACCATCCCGTGTAATAACGGGGGTTCCTGTATGACAATGTCCATGAATGGGTCAACGGTGTTCCACTGCGCATGCGATGATGGATGGGCGGGCGCGCGCTGCGAGCTCTCAGTGGCTGGCGGTGCATGCGCATCTAACCCCTGCGTCAAGGGAATTTGCATCGAGCAGACGGAAAATGACGTCGATGGACAACCTTATCGTTGCTTCTGTCAACCTGGTAAGTAGTTTGAAGTTAACAATTTATTATTATATCAAATTTAAAATAAATAGGTTATAGGTTTAAGAAATTTCTACTAACATTCGTACTTAGTCGACGCATGGACTGTAACTACGGTACTGGTTCACAAGACTAAAATCGCTTAAACAGCAACGTAAGAAAGCTATGATGAAAGTCTATTATGGATAAAATCATGTTATTCGTAATAAAAAGTAAAGTTTGCGTCTTAATTAGCCGGCAAGAGGGCACGTATGTACCTAGTACAACTGATCGAGCAAAGCTCAGGAAGCCCTTCTGCCTGATGTGCCAAAGACTTGTCACAGATATGGAAGAGGAAAGCAGAGTGCCGGAATTTTTGGCGTACATTTCGTGAGACTATGCCTAGTAGTGGAGTGCGTTGAGTTTTATATATGTTACCAAGTATACAGGACGGTCAATACGCTCACCTAATGGTGATACGTCTCACCATGACAGCGTGCTTTTGATGGAGACCGACAACTGATAGACAGCTATTTTTCTCCATGAACGCCACATTGCGCCCGACATCCGAGACAACAGATGTTAGGTCTCTTATACCCGGTAGTTGCACTAGATACAATGCCCTCATCATGAAAAAACATTTCTATTTTACGGAACGCTATCTGGCACTGCGGTGGTACCTACCTAGACAACTCTTGCGTTCGCTGAAGGTCGCAGAAGAGTTATCGTAATTATGCATACAACGTGTCACAACGAAAACATCTAACACTTTTTTTACTACAGAAATAAATGCAACAGCGTTCGTCGTTGTCTTGAAAATTTGTTTGGCACTGACTTCAAAAAGTATAAGTAATACGTTCATATTAACAAGTTAATGATTATTTTACATCACTACCGTTAATACATGATTTTTCTTATTCAAAATTAAAATAGAGGTGAGATATATAAGATAAATTATTTTATTCTTTTTAGTTCATATTTTGAAGGCGGTTCCTTTTTGATTAAAAAATAATAATATAGCTTCTATTTGTTTTGGAATACCAATTTTGGTTTTTTTTTTATTTGATGTTTTTTTTTATTATTTTTTTCATACATTTTAGTGATAGGTTTGTCATGAACTTTTAGTTATGATTTCGTTACCTTAGTTTATAAAGTAAATTAGTGATAGTTTTTATTAGGGATAATCTTTGTTGCCCGGTAAAATGATTTCTCATTTGATAAGTTTTGCAATCAGTGCTTTGACATACTAGTTACTATTTGGTTTGTCTACGGACCTAGATAAAAAATGAAGGGTGCATTAAGGAATAGTCGCGCAAGGGAGAACGAAACTATCGTCAGCGTGCTGCTCGTGCTTCAGAAACAGATGAGCACAAAGAAGTTCGCTTATCAAAACATCGTAAAAACACCCATGCTAATAGGCTCTCCAAAACAATTATACATGTTTTTTATAGCGTTCCAGACGCTCTCCTGATGGTTAGTGGGACGCCTGACCATGGCAGAGCGGCATTTAAGGAACCAACAACTGATAAATAGTGATTATTCTCCGTCAATGCTGCACTGTGCCTGACACCAGAGACAACAGATGTTAGGTATCTTAAACCCGGTAATTTTACTAGCTACAGTGCCCTCATCCCGAAACACAAAAGAGCGTAATACTTCTGTTTCACGGGACGATATCTGCGGGGGTACCTAAAAGACTCAGTATCGAGTCTACCACCTAGTAAACTTATTCTTAGTAACTTATACAGGCCGCGTACCCTTATGGTAAAGATGGTATTGGCTATAGGCTATATATAATTACACTTAGTGCAATAAGAGCAATAAGGATGAATGTTTTATAAAACCGGGGGTTTCTTTCCCTACTAAGAGCTTCAGCTGCATGTGCTGCGTAAACGGTTAAAGCTTCGCAAAAGTCATGTATGACAGAATTGTTTCCCTCTAATAACTCTTAAAAAAAGTCCTCGACAGCATGTGTCTATCTTTCAAAGATAGCCCACTATAACCTTTTTATTGCTAACCAAATTTGTTCTAAAATAATGCATTCTTTGCGAAGGTGTTTTCATAAACATCATATTAATTCTTATCCAAATTAATACGATATTCATTACAAGTATTTAATGGAAAACAAAATTACTCTCTACATCAATCCAATTTAATTAATATCTTAGGAGATATTGCAGTTTTGACACACCTATATGAACGGATTAGCGGGTCTAAGTTTACGTTAGCACAGAGTTACTATATTAATTAATAATAATAAAATTAAAACACTAAAACCTTCTCCTGAATGTAACAAATATTTTACCGAAAACCGCATCGAAATTGCTTCAGCCAAACGCGACATAATCGCGGACAAATATACATACTTACATACATACTAACAGGTCAAACTGAGAACCTCCTTTTTTGAAGTCGGTTAAAAACAATAGATTTTGTAAAAGATTATCCCACCAAAAACATTCTGCCAAGTCTCGATGGAGCTGCTTAATTATCTCTAAAAAAGTAATGATATCAAGACAAAGACGTGCAGTCAATCAATCTTTTATCAAGTCTAAGGTTCCTTACTGCGATTACTTTATTATTATGTTTAATGTTGTGTGACTTGACCGTTGAATATTCTTTATACGTTATTGCCTTAATCAAGCCTACAATTGACTGTTTATTGAATCACCGTTTTCCAAGTGGCAAATTTTATCGTCAATGGGTAGCGGTTCTGGCGACAGAATAGTGCAATCGTGACATGGAGCACCTGGTTTTGTATCCTTGTATACTCTTCAACGGCCAAGTCACAAAACATTAACAATAATAATAAAGTAATCGCAGTAAGGAACCTTCGACTTGATGAAAGATTGATTGATTGCACGTCTTTGTCTTGATTTTATTACTTTTTTAGAGATAATCAAGCAGCTCCATCGAGACTTGGCTAGATTTTTTACAGAATGTTTTGGGTGGGATTTCACTTGTTTTTGTAGAAACTTGAAAGGAATATTGGAAGATCCATTGGGTGTAATGGTTGAGACGTCGGCTACTACACCAAGGGTTCCGGGTTCGATCCCCGGGCAGTACCTACAAATATTTGTGTGCATGAACATGTCTGTTTGTTTTGGTTTAGCGCGCTCGACTTGGCGGGGGCACTAACGTGCCCACTGATTTTTGACATCGGATGAAGCGGCCCACCATGTTGAAATATATATTGTTTAAAGGCGGTATGTCGATCTCTTATAGTTTGGCTGGGCTCTTTTGTTATCTAAGCAGGGTCACCAGGTACTCCAGATCTTCGATTATCCAAATTTTTATAATTTTCCCTTTATGTAGCCATTAAGCCCTAACTCTGTACCAAATTTCTACTCTCTGAGTTAGTGGGAAGTACTAGTTCTATTTTGATGATTTTGTTATTTAAGAATGGTCACCAGGTACTCCAGATCTTCGATTATCCAAGTTTTTAAAGTTTTACCTTTATGTAGCTATTAAACCCTAACTCTGTACCAAATTTCCGCTCTCTGAGTTAATGGGAATTACTAGTTCTTTTTAGATGATTTTCTTATCTAAGCAGGGTCACCAGGTATTCTAGATCTTCGATTTTCCAAGTTTTTATAGTTTCCCTTTATGTAGCCATTAAACTCTAACTCTGTACCGAATTTCAGCTCTCTGAGTTAATGGGAAGTACAAGTTCTATTTTGATGATCATGGTGAGTGAGTGAGTGTCTATCTGTCGAAAATGCGAAACTTTGCTTTCGCTTAACGTCGTAACTAAATGACCTACAGACTTGAAATTTTGGATTTAAAGTATGTTATTATATATTGCTAGATGACGAAAATTTCAGCGCTCTAGTATCATACGAAGGTTCTCAAATTGGGGCCTGAAAATGCGGCGAAATGGATCCTGTAAAGGATGGTACGGCAGTGTGCTTCGCGCTCGACTTGGCAGATAAATCTCAATCCTAAGCTAAATTTCATTTATTATGGTTTTCACGTCTATATAATTGTAGTCAATTGGCAACGCCGTATGATTTTTTTCTTTTACAAATGATAATATTTAAGAGGCAAACATTTTATAAGTACGTCAAGATCCATTAACGTACGAAATCCGTGGGAAGAATAAAAGCTTCCATCTTAATAAGGCTTTCATCTTACACTAAATCCACCACCAAGATGTATTTGCTTAGATATTTTTCTATTTATTTTTCCTCATGACGTCTCAATTAATCGTATGACAAAAAGTATTCAGACAAAGAAGCTCGGAATGGACTTATATTAATTTGGAATGTGACGTAAAAGAAATCTGAGATTGATCGCTATCTAGGGATGTTGTACAAAGAAAGAATAGCAATAACGTATCTCATTAATCAAATAATAAAGATATTATTTATAATGATCTGGTTTTTCCTAATATATACTTTTTTCGAATTTGGAAATGTTTTTGAGCTTTTTAGGGTTCCGTAGCCAAATGGCAAAAAACGGAACCCTTATAGATTCGTCATGTCTGTGTCCTGTCCGTCCAAATGGCAAAAAACGGAACCCTTATAGATTCGTCATGTCTGTGTCTGTCCGTCCGTCCGTATGTCACACCCTTTTTTCTCTGAACTATAAACACTACACTATTCAAACTTTGGTATATATGTATTCTGTGAACCGCTATTAGGTTTTGACAAGAAACTTCAAAATAATATATTTTGGCGTTCCCCATACATTGAACTGAAACTCAAAAATTTTTTTTCATCGTACCCCCGTGTGGGGTATCAATGTGAAAATGATAAAGAGGTTTCTAATCATTTTTTTATAAATTGAATAGTTGCGCGAGAGACACTTCCAAAGTTGAAAAAATTGTGCCCCCCCTTTAATTTCTCAACTATGGGTTTATAAAATCAAAAAATACATGATGTACATACCATAAAAGCTAAAGAAATTTAGTTTTGACAATTTCTGGTGTGTAGTTTTTTTATACGTCATAACGGTGAACCACTATTTTTCATATTAAAGCTGTAGTAGGTGCCTAAGTAAATTAAAAATACTTTATTTTATGTTAAAGTGTGCTTATTTGTGTACTTATATGCGTTAAAAGCCCTGGAGTGCGAATCAGATTTGTCATGAAGGATATTATAATATTGTATTTACTAAAACAGATTTATTTTTAGTTATTTATTTATAAAAAATAAATAGAAATATAATAAAATGTCGGAGCCGATAGGCTTTATAAAAAATTGTATGTACATACGATTTGGCGTTATAGTTAATGCCAACGATTCATGTTAATATGAGAATCAAAACTTTTAGTTATACTAAATCAGTAAGATTTAGTTAGAGAAGTAAAGAAATAATATTAACTTAACACTTTTATTGCAATATTACAATACAACATTAGTATCTTACTTACATTACTAGCACGACCAAATCTCAAACCAGAATTGTGCATTCATCATTAAACTCCATTTCGGCGCTTCACACGCGCCATCTTACGCCATGTCAAACTTACATTCGTCGTATAAACTATGCGCTGCACGCGCAGATCCAACAATGATGACATTAAGATAATTTTCAACTAGACGCTTACAAATATATGCTTAATTAAAAACTTAATTAATTAAGCTCTATTCCATAATTTATGCATCCAAAAAGACAACAATAAGTGTTAACAAAATAACTTCTATTCAAGGTGCCGGAACTTTACAATCAAAACAGTGGAATACAAAACATCCTAATATGAATCCTTAACTCAACAAGTTATTTAATTATAGTTAATATTTACTACATATTTAATAATATTTATCGTATAAGATTTGTTATTAACAAAACAGATTTCTATTGAAGATTAATAAAAACATTAGTTAGTTGATCAAATACACGGATATAGTTTCGCTAATCTCGTGTTGTTACTTATTGATCAATACAGCATTACTTAATCAGTAATGCTGGAATAATTATTCTACTGTTAAATTAAGCTTTAAATAATATTTAATGATTTTTAAGAGGTGTTACATTGTAAATTATGAATTAATAAAAATGTAATTAGAACAATCGCCGCCACAGGAAATATGCTAATGTTTGATGTCAAAACACTGTTCTTTGAAATCGGTAAGGATTAAGTTGCAACGTTACCACTTAAATGTATTGTTAAATAATATTTGATGAATTATCTATCGATAATAAATCGGTTGCGGCGACATAAATATAATAAATGGAAATAGTGGATCACGTTTGTGATGTACAACTACTGACCTCATGTCGTTCAAACCAAATTTCATTGATATATTTTAGAAATTGTAGGGGTGGCACACTTATGACCACCTTGGAAGTTTCATTTCATTGAAGTGTCTTTTATTGTAAAAAGTGGCTATGATATACGGATGGACAGACAGACAAACATGACGAATATATAAGGGTTCTGATTTTTGCCTTTTGGCTACGGAAATCTATAAGATTTATTTACCAATTTGCAGGCTTCGTTTTAGGAGCGCCAGTGGCTCAAAGGTGTGGACTGTCGCCTTCCGATCGGGAGGGAGGGCAGGTACAAATCCCGCCACGTACCAATGTGACTGTGATTTCGAATTTTCGAAATACTATGTAAGTTATCCAATGCTCTTACGGTGAAGGAAAATATCCTGAGGAAACCTGCGCACGCCTGCGAAGAGATTAAATGGCTGTGTGTTAATCGGCCAATCTGCACTGGGCCCGCGTGGACGACTAAGGCATTTACATCCTATACGAGTAGGCTCCTGCCCCTCAGTGGAGACCTTTAGGTAACGATCTTTTATGATGATGATGAAATTTTGCAGTATTCTCATAATTACATTCAAAAACCTCAATTCAGGGTTTCCTCTTATGCCTGCCTATATTTGGAATCAAAAGAAATATATATTGTCAAGCATTACTACTGTGCTAATGCGTCCCTGTAACCAGAGCGCAAGATTCTCTTTCTTGGAGAGTAGAAATATAAAATGTTCCATAATTAATATTCCTAAACAAAAATGACGCTTACAAAATGCCAACACAGTAATGGAGCCTATTATCATAACAGCATAATATTCCTATTTTCATAATAGATAGAAACGTTTGCCTCGCCCTGGAGCCTCATTATACGCTCTTGGTCAATATATTCATGGTGCCCTGTCACCCTAACGCACTCTCATGCCATTAACTTTCGCACCTACATTACTTTATATAACAGAACCCGCAAACTACGGACGGTTAATGGATCAAAATAAACCTTAACAAACGGCGACTTCCGTATGTCAGACTTGGAAAAGAAAAACATTTTCCGCTTTATATATAAAAGTTAGCAACTTTCGGGACAATCACTGTGTAATTATATCGAAATCATAACGAGAGTTTTGTAAAATAACTTAGTCGTGCAGTTGACGCTAGTTTGTCGTGCGTACGTATTTACTACTTATGTTTGATTGGTAGTAACAAAGTATTCACCAGTAGGCACTTATTGAATTTCGGGAAGGCTAATTTGAGGGTTGTTTCATATGAACGAAACGACAGAGTGAAAATTTTGATATATCCTTGTGGTACAGAAGCTTTGACAATGAGCTTTAAGCAAAGCTTACGAGTTATAAGGCTTACTTAAGTGATCAAATGCGTTAAAGTAATGTTAAAACTGTGGGCGAAATGTATTAAATACCCGCACAGACGGCAGCATGAGCTGAAACAGGGCTTTTTGACCACATTTTATTTTGTTTTTATGTACTTACTGTTTTTTCGTATTACTTTTTTATTATTGTATGGTCCTTGTCTGTTATGTAAAAATTTTTCTTCTTCTTCTTCTTTTCTTTTTAATAAGACTATTGGTTTAGGTGTACCGTGGAAAGTTCAATCCGGTCTCCCTAAACGACTAAAAATTACCTTTGCATATAGTATTGAAATTCTTTTTATTTCAAATTTAAAAATGTCATGTTTGCCATTTCAATGTTTAACTTTGTTAATTTTGAGTTAAACTAAACACTCAAGCCAACCTCACCTGCATGGCGTTTCTTGCCGAATAGTAATCGATGCTCTGGTGGCTTTTCAATACGCACGGCACTTACTTTTGGGCTGCGCTCGCCACCTGTCCAGTGAAGCTGTGAAGGCCATCCGTGGCCAACAGCGAATAGTTATTCCAAAATAAGGAGGTATATGGTATCATGTATGTTGCGAAGCCTCTTATTCGTAACACAAATTAGCTGCAGTAGTAATAGGACTACATTTTAGTTTGCATAGTATATCATAATAGACCGCTGTACTCTGTAGGAGGTCTAGAAAGTTAAGCAACTATCACTATGGTACTTTGTTGAATGGGTGGCTGAGAAATATTATCTCAATCCAAAGGAGGATAAGCTGTTGGTCTCAGTTACTGTTTTACTGCTTTGCGTGTGGTGGATTACGGCTTAATTAAGCCATAGGTAGACATGTCGTTTACGAAGACTTGTGCCTGCAGTGCGATGATGATGATGATATAGGCTGGTTGATAAGTGCTCTACATCCGATGTCATAGCGCTAAATTGACGGTTATATAAATTTGTACATTTTTGCAACGCGTTGTCATTATATCCTGATTGGGGGAAAAAATACGAAGCGAATTTTCCGGGTTTAACTTTTACGAGAGAGCACAGTCAGTATTACACTGAAAATAATTACAAATGGATGTGAATTATTGCACCATTTCTGTTACTGTACTTCTTTTTTTGGATTTTGTTTTGCCTATTCTTATTGTTAATTCGTTAACAATGCTACGTATTAAAAAGATAATAAACAACAGAACACAAACCTGTTATTTTTCAAAGTTATAAAGTGGTCCCAGTCTCTAGATTGCTGCACAAGCCAAGGGTTGTGGGTTCAAATCCAACGCAGAGATATAGTAAAAGTCACTTTGTTCTGTTTTTCCCAGTTTGGTTAGGACATTATAGGCTAGTCTGAAAAGTTCCGTAATGTGTTATAGCCCGGTATCAGCATAGCAACGCTGTGCGAGAAAGCCTGTGCCCTGCAAAGCTATATAGGCTCACGATGGTATTGATGATTCTTTTTTGCCTTACGTGGCCACTATCGCCACACACACTGAGAAACGCAATTGCGATCACAGCGCAATTACTAATCTTTGACTTATGGAAGTAATGGTACAGAATCGAGTCACTGTGTTCAACTGGATATTTGGCGTTTAAAGGTCTACAGTGTCAGATATCGTCCCGTGAAATAGCCCTCCTATTTATACACTTTTGTATTTCATGATGAGGGCACTACTATAACTAAAAGTTGCCTAACATACGCGCTCAGAGGTGACGGGCCCAGGGCTGACGGAATATAATTCTTACTATATATTTACAGTTATTGGTTTCCTTCAACCTATCCGTGGTTAACAGGCGTTTCACTTACGATTAAGGTAATTGAACTGTTTGGATCTTAAAATATCATAAAATAGTGAGAATCCCACGCATTGAGGTTCCCTTAGCCTTATTATTGACTAAAACCACTATTATTCATTTCAGGTAGGTACCTAATAGCTGACTTCATTTTTTACGGAGGTACATTCAGCAAACACTAGTAAATCATGGAATATAAGCATTCTGATTTATAAACGAGATTTTTAATTTATTAGCCCTAACTTATTGGCTTCCACATGTGTAATAAGAGTCCTAAATGAGAGTTTTCATAATTTTGAAGTTGCGTATGCGTACGTGTACTTATTATTATGTTCCCAAATTCAGTTTGTTTCCTTGTCACTGTAAGATAAATTATATGGATTAAACTGTATTGAAATATTCAACACATTAAAACGATTTGAAATACAAATTTACATCAATTTAATGTGGTGGAGCGAAACGACATTGAGCCGTGAGCCCAATAAATGTTAGAGTTGCCGAGTAGTTACAATAATAAATGGTTTTGAACTTAGTCAATTTAATAATGTTTAATCTTGTTTGTGAACGTTGGGCGGGCGTATTGTGTGGGTGATTTATTTAGAGCAGAGCTGGAAGGTTGCCCGCAACGTGCCCGCAGGCTGGCATGCCGGTCCACGTCTGTCCGCATTCGTCCGAGACCAAACAAATCTTTGTGTACACGCTACTTAATACCTACATCTGTCTCCTAGCTTTCATAATGGTCCTAATGAAATGCTTAATGAATAGCTGGCTCCTAAAGTCCATTTTTAATCGCGTGACGATATATAATTTGTACTATTAATTTGATTTGCTGAAGATGCAAAAATATAACCCAACAAGTCTTTGCATGTTTATTTATAGGATAAGTATAGCACAGAAGTAATTGTAAACTAATATTAGGTTTAGAAAAACTGATTTGATTACCCAACCCTTCGGAGTGCCCCCCGATGATCTTTCGTCTCCATAATGGAAACAGAGCGCGTAAACGGTCGTAGACAACATGAGGAAGGTTTTTTGCCTCGCTCTCGTATATAAATCGTGGCGAATTAATCAAGAGGCTTGTTTTCTCGACAGTGGTGGAAATTTGGGATGAATGCAAACAAACACTCCCCAGAGACGGATAACCTTTCGACGAAAGAAATCTAAGACTCCTCATTTTAATTATACGTGAATGTACGTATGTAGTTACCTACATACGTAGGTAAGGGCTAAGTTAAGTCAAATTTTAAGATTGCTTTTCCACGTGCAATACTATTTTACTCGTTCATTTAAATTATAATCTTTTTTATACTTAAATGCTAAGATTTTCCAACAACCTTTAAATCCATTGTATCGTGTAGTTAATGAATATCATTTAATTTCACGAACAAGATACTGAATTGAATTTCGCTGTTCATAAATTGTGAAACGTTGTTCATACCATTTCACAAATTTGTGATTAGTTTAACAAATATCATTCTAACCAAAATTTTTGCGTGTCAACTTATAAGTGGGTATAGTGTTCGTCTGGTAGGGTGTACTTCTTTCATTTTACTGGACATATTTTGGTCTTGGTGAACATATCTATTGAATAACAAAGTTTAATTTAAAAGGATTAGAGACCATTGAAGTGAAGCAGTACAAGTGTTACAAAGGACATCGGTCATTGTCAATAATCTCAGATGGATGTACGAGTAGGTCTGAGTTGGCTACATCATGAAAATCTTCGCAGTGCCATTTGTACTATTGTACAATTGATGGTACAAATGGCACTTATTCTGTCCCATTTGTACAATTAATGGCACTGATGTATACAAATCCGTTAACGATATTTTGAATTATATAGATTTTTATTTGTGCGGAAAGATGTTGGTAATTTTTTTTTATGTGGTTATAAGCTAAAATATTACGTTTTATATTCCTGCTCATGAAAATTTCCCTCTCGCTTTTGAACATAGTTCTCTGCTAGGCAAACGTTTCCCTCATTTTGCAGCCATATAGCGCAAAATGGGGGATGGAGCTGGACCTTCGCACGCTTTAGTTTCTGTCGTTTCACATTTTATTTGCAGTATACAAAGACAACACATCGTAATATTCTTATCACTTACGACATTTTTATAAATATGTATATGATTTAAGTATAAGGGACAATTAAATATTGAATGGGTCTTCGTCTATTAGCGATAGTAACTGAAACATTAAGCACATTCCGTTTTAAACGTTTAAGAATAATGAGGTGCCTAATTAAACGGATCAAACAAAGCCTAATACACATTCAAAAGTTCATACAATAAAACAAATATTATAACAAATCCATATTCTACGTTGGCAACGAGGTTTGCTTATACTTGACAATCTGTTACATATTTCCAGCTGGAAATATAAAACATTGTCAATCAAGTCCCAAATCTGTTTTGTAATAACATCAATTGGGAGCGTAATCGGATAACATTATCTGTCGAAATGATGGATTGGATTGAAGCCTTCGAAACTTGAGGCATATTCATTTGACCTAAAAGGTCAACACTCAAATTTAAGCTGCGTTACCTGCGTATAAGGTCAGCATTCCTTGGCGCTTGCCCTACTGCCATGCGAAACAAAGCAATTACTTTACCAAGATGATGACGTGTAAAAAAGTTAGTGGTAAAAATGATTTTTTTTTCGAACTGACTACTGCTGTTGGCCGCAGATGGCCTTTACAGCTTCACCGGGCAAGTGGCGAGCGCAGATGGCTCTCAGCCTTAATATTTACACAACGAGCCTAAGGGCGTCCCCGAACGGGACTGGAACCTCTGCTTAGGGCGTTGCGGGGGGGCTTGAAATATTATTAGCTGCTGTTGTAGAATAATCAGCAGAGGAGACAATGAGCGGGTTTGAATGCGCTATTGCCGAGTCGAAGAAGCGTTTGGACGCCAACTTTAGGTACTGCGAAATCGTAGGCAGCCCTAAGTCTAAATGAAGGTTCAAGTTGCGTATGAACCACGGCGCTCCCGTGGCCCTACGCATGAACTTGTTCTGAATGACTTGTAGCCAATGGACGTGTTTGGACGCAGCGTGTGCGAAAACCACACCGGCATACGTCATTATGGGCCTGATGCACGCAGTGTAGATTCTCACCTTATTACTAAGGGATAATTTACTACGCGTGTTTAGTAGGCAATGGAGGCGCCCGAGTGCGAATGCAGCCCGGTCGCGCACTGTTCTGATGTGCGGCCCAAAGGTTAGACCACTATCGAGAGTGACGCCTAGGTATCGGGTGTTCTTTTCCCACGGAATAGAACGCCCGAATAGCGTTACCTGACGTGGGAGGGATCGACCGGATGGCGCGCCTTTCTTCTGAAAGAGGACCGCCGCGCTCTGGTCCGGATTGACCTCGACCCTCCATTTCCTAAACCAATCACCTAGCGTGTTGGCGGACTTTTGGAGGGTCCTTACTATGAGGCCCGCGCGCCTTGACGAACAGTAAATGGCTGTATCGTCGGCAAACAACGCGATTTTCGTCCTGAGCGGGGAGGGACGGAACTCCGGGAGGTCGCTAGTGTATAGCGTGAATAGGAGTGGGGATAACACCGAGCCCTGCGGTACGCCTGCCCGCAGGGGGTGGGGAGGGGATAGAGTGCCCTCCATACGATATCGGAACGTGCGATTTGATAGAAATTCGCGCACTATGCGTACTAGACGGTCGGGCACGTTTAGTTTGTATAACTTGTATATCAAACCTTCGTGTTGTCGAACGCTTTTGCGACATCGAAGAATAATGCTCCCGTTTTGTGGGGCCTCGCGAGATTGAAACGGGAGGAGACATGTTCCACTATGCGATGTACTTGATGTACGCACGAGTGTTTGGTTCGAAACCCAAACTGCTCGTCGGGAAGGAGGCCTGCTGAGTCGACGTACTCACGCAGGCGGGCCAATACTATGCGTTCGTAAATTTTACCAATCACATTGAGTAAACTTATCGGACGATATCTAGCCGTTTCGCACTTTAGTTTGCCGGGTTTGGGAATGCCAATGACGGTGGCTTCTTTCCACGACTGTGGAATATGCCTTTGCTCAGCTCCGAGTTGAATATGGCGGTGAGAAAGGTAGGTAGCGCGAGCGGAAAGTGTCAACACTTTTTTGAAATGCCGTCGGGGCCGGGGGCTTTGCGCGGGTGGAGGTTTTGACGATAGTCGCGACCTCATCCACCGTGACCGCCCTCAGGGGGGCGCCGTGGGGGGGGAGCGAAGCTCTACGCTCGACCTCGGATTCAACTTCGAGAAGGTGGTCCGGGTCTACGGGCAGAGTGCTCGGCGTACACTGTTGTTCGAGACTGGCGGCGAGACACTCCGCTTTTTCGTCATCATCAAACGCGGGCGTTTGGTTCGGACGATTCAGGGGGGGCGTGCTCGCCGTCGTATCGGACTTCAGTTTTCTGGCTAATTGCCAGAATGCTAAGTGACTGGGCTCTAAGCTCGATAGCATATCGCCCCAGCGTTCGTGCCGTAGTTCGTCGATGCGACGCTTTTCCGTCAACAGGGCGCGTACATCAGGCGGCAGGTCCCAGCGAAGGTGGGCCTTCGCCGGCTCCTGTCGTGAGTAGTCCTTAACGACGCTCTGTACGTGCTCCGTGAGGGAATCGATAGCGCGGGGTAAGAATGATACTGTACTAGTACTAAATATGTAATTGAAAAGTATTTTTGTATAATGTTAGGCAACTTCTTTGACTGCCTAGTTTTTCAGGTAAGATTAGATAGCAAGACAATATATTTATATATGAAAAACCAAAAACATTTCGTGTAACATGTTGCCAAGACGACCGCTTAAGGCTTGCCCTGTGAAAAAGATATCAGATCTCAAGTAGACCCAAGCTCCTAAATCTACATAGCCTAATTTCAACAAATTCTACATAATCATTAAATATGTATGGCTTCTATGTATTGTTATCGTCGTGGAGATGATGCGATTATTTCGAGTCTTATCTAAATTCAATAACAAAATAAATAACTACCTAAAAATGGCGGCTTTGAGACAAAATATTTAGCAAAGAACAGGTGGCGGCGCTCGCTAAAACCTAGTGTTCTTAAAGTGCTAGGTTTTAATATCGATTCGATTTCTAAACGCGATCACAAATAAATAGTTTTAGCAGACAGAAAACAAAGTGTTTCATATGTGTTTTCATTTATTTTTCTTTTGAGGCACGGAAGGAACCCTAAAAACATGTAGTCGTTTTATCTTTGAACTGAAAAAGTTTGACCTCGTTTCATGATTTTACGCTGTGACAAGTGGCCGATCCCCTGCGTCGTATTTGTTTTCTGTGCCTATTTATAATTTTTACTTTACGAGTACAAAGGGGCTTAGAGGGTCTTTACCAAGGTCTCTAACATTATGTATCTGCGTATTGTTTTGAAGATTCATCATGCATTAAATTATCTTTTTTTATAATTGTCAATTTTCATTTCTCCAGGTTACACGGGAGAGCGTTGCGAATTTGAGTACAACGAGTGTGAGTCGTCCCCTTGTGCTAATGGGGGTACCTGCATCGACCGCGTGGCGGGCTACTCGTGCGTCTGCAGCCGCGGCTATACCGGCCGTTTATGCCAGCTTAAGGTACCACAATTTTATCTTTACCTAGTTGTAGATATGATGTAATGTACCGCATAATGACCATATGTATGTATAGCATGTAGAAAAATTGGTATTTTTCAATTTTCTCCCATGAGGGTTGGTCGGTGTTGACGACTGGGTACCATATTAAGATTGTAGCTGGGACCAACGAATTAACGTGCTTTCCAAAGCACGGAGTCATCTCTCTTTCCTGACAATCACGTGATTCAGCCTGCAATGTTCTAACTGGGAAAAATCACACGAAGTGAACTTTCCCCGCAGGATTCGAACCCACTATCTCCGGATCAGGCAGTGATCTAAACCGAACGCTAAACCCATTAGACCATGGAGGCAGTTTTTTAATATTAGATGTGTAGAGGACGGTCAGGACGCTCACCTGATGGTAAGTGATACGCCTAACCTTGGCAGAGTAGCATTGAAGGAGACCAAAAACTGATAGACAGTTATTACCTATCCTCCATCAATGCCACACTGCGCCCGACCCCGAGACGACAGATGTTAGGTCTCTTATGCCCGGTAATTTCACTAGCTATAGTGCCCTCATCCCGAAACACAAAAGTGCTTAACACTCCTGTTTACGGGTCGATATTAGGCACAGCGGTGGTACCTACGTAAACGACTCAGTAGTACCACCTAGTAAAACCACTTAGTTTCATCATCATCGGCCTATAACATGCCACCACAGGGACAAGCCTTATTGCCAAATAAGGGATACTTAAATAACACCTCAGCGCATAGTTAGCTAGCTGTATTTCTTCCCCGCTAGATATAATTTGCGTGGCCTTCCTACTTCAATTCTACCTTAGACGACTCGGTTTTCGACACTACCCTTAACCCCAAAAAGGACTTCCAGTGTAGTCGCTGACTTGTGACTAAATGAATACTAAGTTACGGTAATATTAACTATCGCTTATGTTATGAACCTTTATATTTTATTTGTATTGTACATTTTGATGACAGTTTGGATATAATACAAATAAAGCATTATCAGACGAATAATTTATTATTTTACACCAATTATATTGGTGCAAAATTCTGTGAATAATTCCCATCCAATTATCACCACAAAATTGCGTTGTTGGAACAGATTTCAAACACAACTTGAAGGTGGTTGCCTATTAAGAGCTTCTAAATTACAAATCGACAGTGAAGTGTTAATAACTTGAATGATGAATATATTAATCTAGCAGCTTACTTGTTTAACCAAATCTATTTAAGAACTTTGTTATCAACTGCAAATATTATGTATGCTAGTATAGTGAAATTAACTTGAAATAAAGTTTTACTTTTGACATTCTAGCACCCTTACTTGAATTCCCGCTTAGCTCACGCTAGGCGAGTAGCGCAGTATTACATTACTTTATTTAAAAAAAATTAAAAGTATTTTCATAGAGCGTCGGTGGCTCAGTGGTGTGGACTGTCGCCTTCCTACCGGGAGGGCTGAGGTTCAAATCCCGCCACGTACCAATGTATTTTCGAATTTTCGAAAAATATATGTACGTTATCCGACGCTCTTACGGTGAAGGGAAACATCTTGAGGAAACCTTCATGCACGCCTGCGAAGAGATTCGAAGGTTGTGTGTGAAGTCGTTTAATCCGCACTGGGCCCGCGTGGACGACTAAGGCCTAATCACCCTATACGAGTAGGCTCGTGCCCCTCGTTGGGGACGTTTAATGAGCTGATGATGATGATGATGATTTTCATAAAATAAAAGAAACTTAAGTTTTTCTTATTACATCAGCTAGCTGCCAAAAAAGTGCCGTCAAAATCGATCCAGCCATTTCAGAGATTATTGGGAACAAACAAACAGATAGACAAAAATTAAAATAATGTTATTTTGGTGTATAAACCATTTATAGGTATTTTCATATGTATGTAGAAAAAAAAACAGTTATTTTAATATTATAAACAGACACTCCAATTTTATTTATATTTATATGTAGTATGTAGATTTATTTATCTAATCTTTCCTTGTTTATTTGTTGAACAATGCAAACTTTACAGTTATATAAATTATACCCATAAGACCCATATCGCAAGTTTAACAAGCTCCACACTGGAAACATACGTGAATCTTGTGATTAATATGGGTACTAAAATCTACTCCGCTACTGTGTTAATGGTAGACTTAATATACGCCACCGAAACTGCCTTACATCTGTTTGTCAAATTTGTTACCACCATTAAACTTTAACTCTACTTACAAAACCTTCGACTGTATCTGGGTAAATCTTAGCATTATTGATGTGGATAACGTTTAAAGTCATACGAGTAGCATACTATTGCTGTTATTGTTCTGGTTATGATTAGTGAAATTATATTTAAAATACATATTGTGTACTCGTGCTAACACGCGTTCCATATCATATAGTGTACTCTTATCCGTAATTAAAGCATTTAAATCCTTTAATGGTAGCAATTGTAATATTACTTATATCGGTAAATATCTACTTAAAAATTGGTTTCAACTTTATCCTCTTTGATTTGACATCACTAAACAAAGAGAAGGTCTAGCTACTTAAATGTTAAAGGGTTGAAATATTTTAGACTAGTTATTAGACTTCCAAAAAATATACCGGTAGATTCTATAATGTTTCAATTGAGTCAGGTTATTCTAAAAGAATGCGCTGTTTTATATTTTAAAAATGGTTTATTGTTATGACAATAGCAGATAAAATTAAATATATAGATTTCAATTAATTAAAAGAATAAAACAATATATGCAAATGCCTTAACATTGTTGCGTTGTCCTTGATACGATTAATATTTTATTAGTTCAACTCCAGGTGCAGTAGTACACACGCGTCTTGCAACTCGTAGTGTTATATTTAGATATGAAATGTACCCTTTGGATGTCTACCGTATTTTTCCTACATTTTATTTTGTTTTCTTTACCTCAAAGCACGTATATAATTAATTTATATATAAGAAACGTATATAATTAATTTACATACGTACCTTTCTTTATTTCTATCGTTGTTATAACTTATTCGTATGTAGAAATAAATTTACAAGAGGAATAGAAAACTGGAAAGATAAATTGTTAAAGTAAAAAAATTATACGGCAACTGTGTGAACTTAAACTTAACTTAAACATTTTATATATATTTTTTTTAGTTATTCACACTCTACAGTGATAGGAAGTGAATAGAGAGATTTAAATTGCGTTTCCAAATATTCCTAGAGCTCAATCAATATTGGGAGAAAAGGGTTTTGACATCATCTCTACGCTTGGAAGGCGGGTTGGAAATGACTGTACCTATAAAAAATTAAATATAATGTGAGAGCGCTGCTACCCGTGCCCAGCTGAATGTTTAGTCCTTAAGTCATCTGTGGCACCCGCGGGGGGAAAAAGGGTGGTGATAATTGTTTTTAAATCTGCCTTCTCCACACGCTCATCATAATTAGTCTATAATATCCCTCAGCAGGCCTTCCTACAAATAATTTCTATGTGGAGTTTGCGCCATAACCCACCACTCAGGCCCAGTGCGTATTGGTAGGTGTTAACGACTGCTATACTAAGATAGTAGCCATGACCATTTGTATAAGGTACCTTTTTAAAGCAGTGACAATTAATTTGAGTTTGAGTTTGAATATTTTTTTTGGTTACGCATCGGATGCTCGTCCAGTGACGTACGAGTATGCAATTGTTAACAACTTACTAGCCGCTTCGCCATCAAACCCACACGGTATATTTATGTCGCAGCCATCTGGTTAAATTAGACGTCTAGGCCGTTCAAGTAACGTCGGCATTCAATTAAATGGCTTAAGAACAACTAGCCATGTCGTTGACCGAAACATTTAATTAGATAGCTGAACGATGTTGAGTCATTTAGTTACATTTATTTGGCACTTTCATGTTTAATCATTATTTTGACCACCACTTTAATTTTATTTATAATTACACAAAAGCAAGACATAATCAAACCATAAAATTCACTGTTTACGCTGCTTGCTTACTAGCGCTGCAGCCGAGAAAAGCAGAACTGAATTTGTATCACTTAGCTGAGCCTTGATCAGTCATTTCGAAAGGGCTTACTTTCAATACGCCAAGTTGTTAAACGTTGAGTGATTTTAGTTCAAACAACTATCAGCTTAGGCATAAAGTTGGATGCCGGCGTATAACGAACGGCCTAGTCATCCAATTGGATAGCAAAATTAACAGATGGTGCGACATTTATATCATTTACTATGCAATCAAAAATTATATTGTTATTGTTTATTTATATGCTTAGAAGTAATTTTCCTGTTACAGGTGGACTTATGCGCACCCAACCCGTGCCCGGCGCGACGTTACTGTATGGACCGCGGCAATAACTACGTCTGCGAGTGCCCGCGAGGCTTTGTTGGCGACGAATGCCACATCCCCACTAGATCGGTAACACTTTTTTCATCTTTAAAATCCATACCTTTATGAGAAAGTATATTCTTTAGTAACAAAATGACACACATATTATGTGTCAGTTTGTATTTCACGTCACAATGGAGCGACGTATTGACGTGACTTATTAGGTGGTTCATTGTTTTGGACTGATGCCTTTCATCTGGAGGGTGCAAGATCAAATCCCGTCACGTATCAATGTACTTTTGAAATTATACGTACGTTTATCCGACGCTCTTACGGTGAAGGAAAATATCGTAAGGAACCCTGCGCACGCCTGCGAATAAATTTAAAGGTTGTGCGTGAAGTCGGCCAATCTTATATGCAGCCATTGATGCTCTAGATCTGCTCTCCTACAAAACTATAAATACCCGGTACAAATCACGTTGCCCCTTATACATTTGCTCTCAATGTCTTCAGGAATAACACTTCTTTATATTAACCTTTATTCTTCGATCGATTCATCGATCTTATTCAGGATGTGTCGATCTTACAACGAACAGGTGAGAGGTGGCAAAGACATTGACGTGTTTGATGGCAATTTTTCAAGGTTTTAGAGTAGTCTCTACAAAATATTCACGGCTTGTGAATGTTGTTACGCTTAAACCACTTGTATGGTTATCTCATAAAAAAATATTTCTTCTTTCTGTTTTTATCACCAAATTCTATTAAATATGTAATAGTTTTTTTTTTGCATACACACTTATATTTCCTTGTTTCAATCTTTAATTTAAGTAAATTATTGTAAACTAGGTTGAATTTCTGTGTATACTGTGTATGGATTACTGTCTGTACTTTTGTGTAACAAAAACCATCAATATGTTATACCAATGAGAGTAATCTGTTTGTATACCAATATAAATAAAATATCCGTACTGGGCCCGCGTTGACGACTAAGGCACCCTATACGGGTAGGCTCGTGCCCCTCGCTGGGGACGTATAATGAGCTGAGGATGATGATTAAGTAGAGATAATTCAAGAGATGTAGAGTGAAATAGGCTACTTTTAGTCTCTTATTAATCCCCCCACTTTGCTTTAATGGGGAACCCAAAAATCCGTACCGGTGGGCCGCTGCCCAAACCAAGTGAGTGAAGCCCTGTGCCTTGCAGTAGGATTTCATGCTGATGACAATGAATACTGTGTATAATAAAAACGAAAAATACCTAATTTAGGCTTGCGACAACAACCCATGCGCCCACGGTGGCACGTGCTGGAGCGGCGTCGACTCTTTCTACTGCTCTTGCCGCCCCGGCTACACGGGCAAGCTGTGCGAAGGTAAGCACATCTAATGACAACTGTGCTAATATAAACAGACACGGTACAGTATAAAAATCTATACGTCTTCGTCGCGTTTACTTTAAGTGCTTAGTTAGATTTTTAATCTACATTGAAACATTAAAAATGCCAAACAAGAAAAAATAAAATATTGTATTTATATGAAGTATCGCAGCAGAAGTTAATATAAACATTAAAATAACAAATGATAGTTTAGTATTTAGGCGTAGGAGGCTCTCTGGCGCGATTAACTGACTAGAAACTTGAAAAGGTGAGGATGGAAAAGATGAGGAAAGTGGAAGACCCTATGTCTGGCAGTAGAGTTGAAGAGAGAAAGATAGAGTATATTATTACCCTTAGGATATTAGGCCTTATTGTTTTAATTTAAATCTAATATCCTCAGATCAATGTTACAAAATAAAAATACAGAAAGAAAACCCCGAAACTGATTAATTAATTAATAATTTTGTATAACCGCCCGCCATAGCATATGAGCGGATAATTCGTAATAACAAACCGAGGTATTTGACGTTTTTTCACAACGTTTTTTTGGTTACGTAAATATGCAATTATTAGTGCCGTCCAAATTAGCAGTGTGGTTCGTTATAAAAAAGAACTATACTTAACGATCTTTATTATAATTTACAGAGGACTTTATACTAGAGTCAGTGGTGAGCGATGAAAACAACATGGGTGAGTCCCGCGGCGGGGGCTCGGTGCGGGAGGTGCGCCTGCCTCTGGGACTGTACCATGACCGGTTGCACAATGTCTACATCGCTGCTGGAACCTTGGGGGCGGCTATAGCTATCGTTGGAGTCGTTGTGAGTATTATGTCGAGTCGATTGATACCGAAGCTAGAGACGACACACAGTCTGGTTTAGAAAATTGATGCATCTGCTGTAAAACAGGCCAAAAATGTTCTGGCGAACGTTGCCGTGACATAATTCAAAACCACAGATGGTGTAAACTTTTGTCCGATAGGAAATATAGTGTTGTTATGACTTTAAGTGAATTACGCGACCATTTTTTAGTAGGTTGCGTGGTTTTAAGTTACACGGTTGCTCATCACAGATGCAGTATTGAAGGAAACCGAGGACTGAGTTCCTGTACCAGAAACTCAAATGGAAGAACATAAAACAGGCTTGGCCAGATAGAAACATATCCAATCCGGGACAATTCTAGAACAATGGTTTCGGATGTTAAGTTTTTATTTATAATTTTTACAGAATATCTTAATTTGTTTTTTAAATTACCATTTATTTTGAAACATACTTTGATTGGATGCATATTCTTGTTGTTGTAAGTTTATTCAAGTATTTTGTTACAAAATAATGTCACGGATCTTCCCGGCCGGCTGGAACTTTTGATGTTACGTAGAGATGTGGCCTCACTTTAGGTACATTCTGTAGTGCCTTGCTCTAAGCACCCTGAACTACTGGA
>PQWD01014141.1:0-54638 GCA_019425675.1 Leucinodes orbonalis | reverse complement strand
ATTTGCTAACGCTGCAATTTACTAGTATCTTTCAAATCACAGCCCGAAAGTCTATTTTTATATGGATACTACTCTACTAAATAGGTGTCAGTAACACAATGTCAGCCTGCTGATAATATTGGTAGTCATGTCATTATTTATAGCAGGTACTTACCTCTCCAATAATATATATATAATATGTATTGTGTCGTAAAGGAGCACCATTATTTGATTTTAATAAATCCTCATCTGAGGGTAAACTAATATTATTGTTGAAGATATTGTTTAGACTTTTGAAATATAATTGCTCAATTTTTTTTTAATTTATTTGTTATTTTTGTTATGTAAATTATATCGCAATCATATCATCTTAAGATTTTTTACATATTAGAGTCCAGACACAGAATATAATATCAGTCCCCAGTCTTCCATAGGGAACATTTAAAAATATTGCCTGTGTAACATTAAAAACCACCGACATCTATACTAATATTATAAAGCTGAAGGGTTTGTTTGTTTGAACGTGCTTATCACAGCAGCTACTGGTCCGATTTGAAAAAATATTTCAGTGTTAATTAGCTTATCTATCGTGAAAGTCTATAGGCTATATATCACCATGCTACGCGCAAAAGAAGCGGAACAGCAATGAATAATGTTGTCAAATCAGGGGATTATATTCATACTTGGAGCTTCCAGAGTGTTGTTCCCCTTTTTATGGTCTAAAAAAGTACTCGACAGCATATGTCTGAATGTTTAAAGGCTAGCTATTTTTTTTAAACTAAAATCAAGTATTATTTGCGAACGTGTTTTCAGAAATATGATATTAATCCTTAACGACATAAATACGTTATTCATTTCAAACATCACAAGTTTTTCATTTTAAATAAAATTGCTCTCTACATAATTCAATTATTCTTTTAAACTTATGAGATATCGTAGTTTTAACTCGCCTATGTAATCGAAGTAGCTCACTTTAAGCATTAGGCCAAATTAACTATTCTACGTGGACGACGTCGCGCGCAAATGCTAGTTATTTATAGAGTGCATTGTAGAATGTCAAATAAATTTTAGACGAGAAAATATTATGTCAATGTTATATGATTAATATTTAATCATAATATTTGACGTCATTAATTCAGGCGATAGACTAGAAAGACTGATAGTGCATATAAATGAGAATATTTTAATAAGTTTCAGTAATGCAATAAATTGCACATGTGTTCAACTGTGTTATTTTTTACCTGGCATGGCGGGAACCTGTTGAGATAAAACAGGACTTATGATTGACATCTGCTGGGGCATTCCCACTCCCAATATGAAAGTGTTCATGTTGTTTACTGGATTCGGATGCCAGTGCGCGGCGGCTACAACAATGGTTACCATGAAAAACAAACCAATTAAACAAATATTCTTAATCTTTCATAACTGTGGGTATCCCATACAAATATTTAAAGAAGTAACAATAAAACATTATAAATGTGTAACATCATTAGACAGTGTGGTGTAAATCATTTATGTGTCGTTTGGGTTTTTAAAACACGCGAATATTTCAAATTGGCTTCAATCCTAATGGCTTTGCCTACAAGATAAGAAGACCTACTAAAATATTATATATATAAAACAATCTAGAAAACATATTTTTTACCATTATGGGCAGAAAGATTGTACTACGTAACGGTGTAGCCCTCCTACCTTTTTAGACATACTTACATATTTAATCTTTAATGTTTCAACAACAGCCTTCGTACCAATTTTCAATCTAAACTGAATTCTTATATCATCAGGCCAGTTTTGTATAACTTTCATAAGTTATATATATATATATATATATTTCAATATATATATATTATATATATATATAATAAACTTATGAAAGTTAGACAGTAGATATTGAGATTTATTTTATTTAGTTAATTAATTAATAATAACTTATGAAAGTTATACTGACCGACAGTAGTAGTGATGGTAGCGGAAGGCTGAGCGGGTGCAGTACTAGTGACCTGCCGCCTTCTAGGAGTCCGTTGCATCGCACAATGATGTTTGTTAGCCACCGCCTCGCCTTCAGTCTGCTTCGACGAACGTTTAACGCCCTGCGACTGACAAACAACTTACAATGATATAGTTAATACACATAGAACTGAGTCTTAGAGGATGAAAGAGGGAGTCTTCGATTGGGATTCAAAACCAGACCGTGCATCCTACTAATCTTCGAACGGCAATACACCAATTATATACTACGAAGAAATTTGAGAATCTACCATTCTTAGACTAAACCATTTTAAATAATGTCGTATTTATGTTTAAAATTAAGTAATAATAAATTATTACCTTTCTTTCGGTTGGCTCCATCATAGAAGTGGTAGCGATAGCAGCCGGCTGGAAGGAAGCGTTGCACCTCGCAAGATGTTCCTTCTTCTTTTGTCGGTTCTCACAGGAGTTCTTCTCCCTTTCCCCTTTGCTACTTGAACGGGTTTCTCGGTGGATTCTTAGCAACTCCTTTTCCATTTCAGCATTATGTCTGCGTAAAAGCAAATACTTCGTTTTTATCAGTGGCAACTTCACAAAGCTTGTGTGCATTGAATGTTGCATGTTATTTAAAAAAAATGATCCAAAAAGCAAGCATTATATTTAAAAAAAAGTTATATACATGTATTGATAAAGAAACATTCCCAAACACAAATCTGCGAGTAAAATAAAATCTCTGTCCGAGCCTTCATTAGTCCCTGCCTCTAATATACATAATAGTTGAAATAAGTAAACTTACTTGGCAACAGTCGCCAACATGAGCTGACCTCCGCAAGCGGCGAGGTCATTCCCCGGCCGGCCGCCGGCAGCCGATCGGGATTTACTGAACGATACAGCGTCTTTGAGCGCGCCGGTTGGACGTCTTTGTCGGTATGAAAAAATTACCGATAATTGACCCGGGAGTGTAGTCATTAAAAATATACACCACATTCGAGTAGTCAATAATCGTAAATATTACAACGAAAACATGTGAGTTTTTAGTCTAATGACAGGTAGATATTTAATTTGTTATTATAACTTCGCTCTCTGGATCGGACAGGGTTTTTATTGGACTTTTTGATTATTGTTTCAAAACAATTTTGTGTATACACAATAAACCTGCCGGTCCTATAGTTGGTGTCGTCAGAAAGGTGTGCAAAAAAATAGTTATTTTTTGTTATAAACACATAAACTGCTATTACAGTCACGTCACCGGTGACTGACAATGAATAAAATTTTATTGTGTCAGTTTGATGACAGTTAATGGGATCTGTCATTATATTCACAGTATTGTTTAATAATAAAATATTAGATAATATTCCATTCATTATAAATGTTTTAAATTAAAGATACATGAAATACCCTTCCAAAATATAGGTCATATAAGATTAGTCCCTTCACTCTACTATAAAATAAGATTTCAGTACATACTTATTTACAGTTCGATTTTTATTACTAGTTTTTTTATAATAGAAATAGGTTCCGATATAAGTCTGTTTAGAAAATTTAAAGAAACACTACCACCATAAGTGATTATCAAAAGCTCAAAATGTACTCAAACATGCAACGCACTTGGTTAGCAATGCTTCAGTGAGCCGCATATGCTGGTATTCGCCGTGAGGGGTCGAGGGACTGGCGAGAACTGCAAGACCACTTTCGCAGGAACTCGGCGGCTCACCAGAATCACCTGAATGCTGCGCCAATGGTGACATACAGTTTCTAGAATTAAATGGAAATGTATAATATAAATCTTTAAATCTAGTTCAAGGTACATTTGTAAACGTTCGACATGGTCATCAGTTGGGCATCAAGGGGTATCATGGGAGTCTTAGGCGAAATGCTCATGTATGACATCAACAACGCTTTACCAAAACGTTTCGTAATTCTTGAATCAATCGATCAAAACGCCGAGAGGTATTTAATAAACCTTAACTTAACCCTGGGCGAGTAAGGCTGAAACACCCTTTAGGGGTAGGGGCACGACCATAGAAATTTGACTATAAGCCAAAATAGCGATTAAAAACGTATACCTGATGCTCTCACTCCTTACACGATTTTGCGTAGGCGAAAATGAGACAGCAAACTGAACATTGTTCTCATGATTAGCAGGTCGTCACATCTGTCAGTGGACTCATTACAATGTTATGTCATTGGACTTATTCAGCATACTACTAAATTCAAAATCACATTTTGACGTGCATTCTTAAAGATTGTTTAAAACAGTTTGACACCTTGCTCACATGGCCGGATTATAGTACTGTCAAAATTATTTTCTGTTTAATTTGCGCTCAGATAGTGATTTATCTTTATGTGTGCTCGTTCCTTATGAAGTGTTTTAGGTCATAAAAACATGTCTTGTGTAATTGACGGCTGTTGTTTACATTCGGGAAGAAAAGAAAAGCAGTGGTGAAAAGATTCACTTTCATTCGTAAGTTTTTGGTTAAATTAATATGAAATAAATCAGGAAATGTGTGTAAACTATAATATAAATGTTTCTTACTTATAGTTGTACTTTTCAAATAAAAGCCAAAACAGTATTTGTCTACTTTTTCTCAAAAAATCTTAATTAAATTTTCTAGGTAAACATTTCAACTAGTGATGTGGCTTTTACATATCGATATTTTAGTTAGGCTTTCCGGCGAAGCAACATCAGCAGATATATTAAGATCTTTTATAATATTATAGTTTCCCAAAAGATGAAAAGATGAAACAAAGAGTGGATGAGACGAGTCGGGAGACCCGACTGGAACTGGAAGACCCACGGCAGGATCTGTTCAAAGCACTTCTGCCCCAACAATTATTTGATGCTGTACCTCCATTCAATTTTTCCGAAACTGATTCAATTCGGTATTCTCCACCATTCGCAATAAAATACTAAACCTTTTTTTATGAAAGCGCACCTTATTTTATATGTCGTTTAATTGATCACTGTTGTTTATTCGCAATATTGTATTTTTAAATAAACTGAAACGAATAAATATTAGGTCAATTTAAAATAGTGAGCAATGACGTCACATATCAATAATCTCATACAAAATATATGGAAACGTTCCTTTTACGTCATTAACTGTGAACCACTTTCTTTTTCATATTAATGACTAGCGACCTGCCCATGCTTCGCACGGGTGCGATGGTAATATTGCATATTATATAGGCACGCTCCCCACCTGCCCGGTCGGCCGGTACCGACGCAAACGCTACGTACCTCTATTTTTTTAACTAATTTTTAGAAAAACATTTATTGAAATCGTATGCTGTAGACCTATTCAATGTGCACAATACTTGGTACATTATTTTAATAAATCTTGTAGGATGCAGCCCGCGTTTGCAAAGTAAACGGAAAAAACGAAATTATTTACGATATCACATTAGAAACCTTAAAGATAACTGTATATCTCCACTATTTGATGGATCTTATTATACATACGAACCCTCCTCTTGAATCACTCCATCTATTAAAAAACAAAACCGCGTCTTCAAAATCTATTAAAACCGCATCAAAAGCCGCTGCGTATTTTTAAATACTTAAGTGCACATATATAGGGACAAAAAAGCGACTTTGCTTTATACGATGCAGTGATGAAGCTGTAGTAGATGCCTAAGTAAATAAAAATATTTTAGTTTGTTACTTGCTGCCGCGATATCGTCGACGGGCGAGTCCGACTCGCACTTGACCATTTTTTTAATTGATAGGGTGGTTGAAGAGGAATATGTATGAATGTATAATAAGACCCATCAAATAGTGGAGATATACAGTTATATTTGAGGTGTGTAATGGGATGATGCTAGGTCACTTATACCCCGGAAATTTTACTAGCTACAGTGTCTACATCCCGAAACACAATAGTGCATAGCACTCTTATTTAACGGGACGATATCTAGCGCAGCGGTAGTACCTACCTAGATAACTCAGTATCGAGTCTCCACCTAGTAAATCTGATTTTATCCTTAAGAGAAACCCCGAGCATAGCCCCCTCCATTGACCGTAAAGTGACATAACTAGTGAACCAGTTTCGTAGTCCATGTCAATGTTTCACCTGTGTATATTGGTACGTGTAGGACGCATTGCTCAGACTTTTATTTTTAAGCATTACGGAATCGTCGAATTGAAGACCTGACGTAACTTGTTAAATGCCGCTCAGCCCAACTGATACCTCCTAGCTTTCCTCACGAAGTTATCATGGCCAAGTTGAATAGTTTGGTCTAAGGAAACATATTCTTGCACAACCTCGAGGGACCTTGAGAATTGAACCCACGACCTCGAAATCGAAAGCCAAATATTTAGTACCCACGCTAGAGCACATTAACAATATTTTCAGATTCCATAACTATCGATAAAATATAATAATTCATTCCCTTCACTAGCAAATTCATCAATCAAATCAAGTTGTGACAACGTACCAGATAATGAAACGACTCGTAACACATGTCTTTTCACCCACTATTAAATACGTTAAGGAAAAAAGGAATGAAGATATGCAGTGCAGTTGTTATTTAGTCATCCTTCCATGTATTTATGGTTCCTAGGCACGACCCTTCAATGGGGACGTTTAATGAGCTGATGATGATGATAATAATTTGTAATAATATTCATATTCCTTACGATTTCAGGACTAGTCATCATACCTTAGCCATATTATAATAAATAAGATAAATGGTAAAAATAAAATCGCAGAACCATATGAAACCGTATTTGTGAAAAAAAACTTACGATGATACAGGTTTGGCATTTAAAGCCCAATATATTTTCTCCAGTCACAGTGTTGTAATCTTCATAAGAAAAGGGTTGATGACTGTCAAATACCTTAAAATATAATAAAATTAATTCGTTGTGATATAGCACAAATTTCTTTCCAACATTTCAAACTATTGCACCAATAAATATTAATTTGTGTTATAATAAACTGGTAACATTAAGGAAAAACTTAAAAATCCAAATTAAGTTATCTATTAAAGTTGTATGCAAGAAATCTATGAATTTAAATTATTCATACAGATTATCCAATGTGAATGCACCTCAACTAATATTAATCACGTCACTCTTATTGTATAAACAACTTACTCTGCAAGTTTTCATTGTAATTCAACTGGTTATAGCTTAGTGGCGTCTCAGTGCTTGATTTACTGTCATTGTAATCGTGATGAGGTGATATACCCCCGAGCATTGAGTCTCTTTCCTGTAACAACACTCTACCTTGATTGATTGCAGACTTACATAGCTCTCAATAACATGTACACAACACATGTTTTATTAGCTTGACATTTTATACATTTGACATTTATGAAGTACTTAAATATGTTTCCAGCTTAAACCTTATGTGCGAATATATTATTCAGAAAATTGAACATATCGATGAAAAAACATAAATATGCTTTAAAGAGAGAATAATGATCGAACAAGTAGAAATTCTCTATAAATAAAATTATTGACCATCATTAAACAGGGAAGACATAATAACAAAATTGAACTCGTCAAAAATGTATATCAAGTTAATAGCAAAGTGCGTTTTGAACATTTTATCTAAAGCAGACATTTGACGAAATTGTGTTTAAAGTATAGGCCTACGTTAAAGGTCGCTTTCCAGTACATTTACTACGGCGGCTCGGGTCAAATCCCTCTGCTACTTTATATGTGAAGAGGTACGTAGCATTATGTCCTCCTAAAAGAATATTTATTAAAACATTATATCATCTCATAATTCAGTTTTAGTTCATTTGCTTCCAGTATTTAATGTCAGGAACTGAGAAGTTGGAAAGTTTTGTAAGTACTTATATATCAGTCTTCATAAATTTCAATATAGTGAAGGTTCCAAAATAGAATGAAATGCAGTAGTATAATATAATGTGAAATAAATTAATACAGATGTCTGAATTAATAATTTAGTCTACTTGATTTGAAAAGTGACTTACGTAATAACTGTGATCCGCATATTGTATTTCCAAGCGAAGTTCATCGTCAGGCTTGGGCTGTTCCTCCATAAGACTCTCCATAAAAGAGGCAAGGTCTGGACCGTTTACTCATTTGCTGCTTCGCAACTTCCGCTGGTTTGGTCAACACCTAAATGGATTTTGACGTATGTGAGTTTTATTTTAACCCATTTTAGGGTTCCGTCCAAATGATGCCGCAAAAATGGAACCCTTATAGATTCGTCAAGTCTGTCTGTCTGTCCGTCCGTATGACACACCCTTCTTTCTCCGAAACTATAAACACTATACTATTCAAATTTTGTAAGTATATGTAATATGTGAACCGCTATTAGATTTTGATAAGAAGCTTGGAAAAATATACAATATTTTGGGGTTCCCCATACATTGAAATGAAACTCGAATTTTTTTAATCTTACCCCCCAGTGTTGGGTACCAATGTGTAGAGCTCTAAAAATGATATAGAAGTTTCTGATATCATTTTTATTAATTGAATAATTTGCGCGACAGACACTTCCAAAGTTGAAAATTGTGCCCCCCCCCCCCTCTAATTTTTAAACTATGGGGTTCATTAAATAAAAGATATAATATATATGATGTGCATTATCATAATACTAACAACGAAATTTAGTTTGAACGATTTCTGGTGTGTAGTTTTTTTTATACGTCATAAACGGTGAATCACTATTTTTCATATTAAAGCTGTAGTAGGTACCCAAGTAAATAAAAATTCTATTATTTTTTGATACTTGCTGCTGCGGATCCCTCCACGGGCGATCCGACTCTCACTTGGCCAATTTTTGAATAAGAATGAAGGTTGAAAACACTTTGAAAAACAGGTACACGTAATTTGGCCATTATTACATAAAGACAAAATTGTCTTTCGTATGAATATGTTACATCAAACTACCATTTTCGACTATATTAAAACAACATATTGTTCATAATACCGTTCAGCATAAACATGTTACAGAATTCTTATAAAATACCTCATTTAAGATCTTAATGATTTCATCCCTCTGCGATTGGTGTTTACTCTTTCTCTTCGCTCGCTTTAGCAATCTTGTCCACTTCTGGCGTTTGGAACACATCCGGATTAGTGGTCCCTAAAATAGAAAGAACACTTTAGATGCTTCTTTCACATAATGCATTATTTAAAATCTTTGGAGCATAGTATTTTTATTTTTTTTGGATTTCCGGGTATTCAGGCTTTTACAGACCTGTAGTCACCCGACTTAAAAGACCTTTCGTGAGTCGCTTCCCATTTTAGAGTTCGTCTAAAAGTTGGGCACTTTTCAGGAAACTCAGAATCCTACCAGCTTTATAGATTTGATGTCACTTGCGCATAAAAGGTAGTTGCCCAAGTAGATGTTTCACTTCTGTTGTAGAGGACCACAATTGTAAAGAAGGTGCATCGATGTCTCTCTCCTGCGCAGAATCTGCAAGTGCAGACACTATATTGACTCAGAGAGTCACTTAGGTTCATTGTGAAGATGATTTTCAACTTACAGTGTCCAGTCAGTGCCCTTACCATAGTCCTGACTCTGGGTTTACTTCTGTAGCAGTTCAGAGGTACGCTTCTTTGAGTGGGTTTATGTACCATAGTAACTAAATTAAAAATATTGAATAAATTTCAAGAAAATTACTTTGACTGTGATTTATTATCGTCAAATATTTTTCCAAGCTGATACCTCAAGTTTAAACACACGAATCCAGTAGTGGAGATCATCTTAGCAAGTGTATCGTAGGTACCCAAGAAATTGAAGGACAAGGATGGTCGAAACGGAAAAGACTATGGCCAAGGGGAAGTATTGAGTTTTGAATAATAGCTTCATTTTACCTCAAGGATGTAGTGTTTGCCAATGACGAACTCTAATTTTCTCGACCAGGGGTTTATGAATGAGGACCATTCTGTTTGTAGTTTGATGAAATCACCGTTCTGGTCATCATTCTGAAAAACGTAAGTTGAAATAAGTTGAATAACGTTAGGGAGAAGATAGAACCATTTATATTGTATGAAGAAAATATTTTAAAAAGCTACTCTGGAATATGGTATTTGAACATTTTGCAATGGTAACTATTAAATATTACAGATTCCGCATTTAAAAAAAAATGTTACTAAAAATAAATACCTGTATGAATTGGAGCGAGTCAGTCCGCCTTCCTTTACTATAGTCTCATAGACGAGGCGAAGGTAACAAAGATCATCAGGATGGTAAAATTTTAGGGCATTTTCTCCAATCACGTCTTGGGGTAAGTAACCCAAGTATGGCACTGATTCGGGATCGATATACTCCAAGTTGCCGTTAGCAGCATGCCGCATCACAAACGGTACAGGCTTCGTGACCACTTCATTTGAAACTAAAAATATAATTAGAAATATATGATTTCCGATGAATTTATTACAGATTTCCATACCTATCAGTATTTTGAAGCCGAAGCCTTGATGCATCCCGCCGATCAACTGTTCCAGTGGACTTACAACACGCAATAGATAAGTGTGGTGATGAACATAACTTTGCCCTAACCCCTTATATGCTGAACAGTTGCAGAACACAATACATTTTAATAAGTCCTTTTACGATCAATCAAACCAAGGCAGACATATCTCTGACAAAATTAACTCGTCATCGTTCAATAGGTCTGGATTCCGGGTATTTTACTGCTAAGGTATTGGCTCTGTGCACGATTAGCGCCAACTATTTCTGCCAGTATTATTGCAGTTACAACACAACAACTACTACGACTCATTTTGTTAGCGGACTAATGCGATTAATTAATGATATTAAAATGTTTTATGTAGAATCGCTTGCCATTGACAGATACATCTGATGACAGAGCTTACATTATTTCTACTTTTGACCACCATGAGCGCTGCGATAGATATGTTACCCCACTAGTACTTCGCACCCAGCATTCTAGCTCCTTGATTAAACCAGGCTAGAAAGCGGTGTGTCAATTATTATTTTAAGGTAATTTTCCTTTGAATGCAGAGAAGAAAGGCGTCGCCTGTATCACGAGGTAAATGGCTTACCTCTTCATCACTAACGCTCTTGAAAAGACAGCTTCAGTAGGAAAGGCATGAAGGTGACTACCCGTTCCTTAACACCAAACCCTGATGTTAGCCCCCGGTACCGCCTGATGCGGCACACCATCGTAGACAACGAGTTGCCTGGTGTTTGTGCTACACACCAACAACATGAACAGAAAATCTGTCAAAAACTCCTATAAAATAACCTTCCCATGGGACTTGGATTGTAAACAGCACTTACAGATAATACGTTCATATTATATTATCAACAGTTGTTTATTTATAATTTCTAAATGTAAATGACAATTTTCGAATTTGGGAAATTAATGTACGTTTACCCGACGCTCTTACGGTGAAGGAAAACAAAGTGAGGAAACCTGCGCACGTCTGCGAAGATATTCAAAGGTCGTGCTTGAATTCGACCAACATGCACTAGGCTCGCGTGGACGACTACGGCCTATACACTCTCTACAGGTTGTGTTTGTAGTCAACAAATCCGCACTGGGCCAGCGTGGACGACTATGGGCTGTACACTCTTTACTGGTATTCCCCTCGTGGGAACTTTTAATGAGTTGATGATGATGTTTGTATATATATAAACATGAATATGTTTGAAACCGTGCACATAGAATGCTTTAACCACCAAATTTTGAATACACTACCCATTAATATATAGTCAAAATATAGTACAGTCGCTCATTAAAAACGTTCGATGTAATTAGGTATTTCATATTCGAATGCATAGTTTATAACTACTTACCAAGCATTAATAAATAATTACTAAGCCTTTTTGTGCAATATGCTCAGTAGGCTTCCCGAGGCACGAAGGCTTTACAAAAAAGTCCAACAACAAACATCTGGCCAGAAAGTTTTTTTTAAAAATTATTTTGAATATCGTTTCACACGGTACGACAATAAATGCTAGTCTTCCACAATTGATATTTTATTATTTGTTCGTTCCAAATAATATGACTCCTCATGGTTAAACACATTCGACATCATATTTAACCAATTTATATTAAACGACTGTTGTGACTAATAACAGACAGAAATAGATTATTGAGCGTGGACGTGTAAAACTATATGCTAAATGTAATAAAACAATTAATACCTATTTTGATTAAAATTACAGACAGCAGTATAATAATTTTAGATACAACAAAAAGAAATCAACTGATCGTTAAATATTTAAAATTAGAATGTTATCAATTTTGAAAAGATTAACCGTTTATAAACTAAATCACGTCAACAAATGTTAAAGGGAGTCGATTATATAGTGATAAATTAAACAACTTTTAAAATTATTTATTTGTGTTAATGTTTGCAAAATATTTTTAAAGCAAATCTACAAGTCTAGACTAGCATTTACTCTCTTATCCATATGTGCCAATCGTATAAAGAACGTTTATCACATGCATCATTACTACAAGAAGACGTATGGTACTCTTAAATTATAAGGGTGTTGCTGTGTGCTCAGGCACTTTTATTTTATTATTATTTAACAATATGTCACTAATTGAAAAGTGTATCCCTGTATCAGCAGATATTTCAAGAATCATTTTGGCCCGGTTTACAGATTAAATCATACGTGATGTTCTCCATTAGATAAATTGTAAGACGCTTAAAAAAGTTCAGACAAATTCTAAAATTTACTTCTAAATTGGCTTTCATTTTATTTACTATTAAATTTAAATAAATAAACAACGGATAAACATACTAGTCTACTTTATGTTTCGTCATGTTTGACATTTGGGTACTAACTGTCCCGTTCTCTATAACTTCCATTAATAAATTAATACTTACTAACATTTACACAGCGCCATCTAGCCCCATATTAAGCATGAAGCCTGTAGTATAGGTACTAAACAACGGATAAACATACTTATATACTTATATATAGAAAACACCCGGACCAATACAAACAAACATGTCCATGCACACAAATGTTTGTACTCCCTGATGATCGAACCCGGAACCTTGGTCTAAGAGGCGACCTCTTTACCAGTTACACGAAATCGGTCGTCTTTTAAATCCATATAAAAATGCGATATTTTATGGTTCCAAAACCAGGGTATATGGCAAGGCCGCTATATATTTGTTACGTGGACACACCCAAAGCGTAAGTTGTGTGTAATATACAATCCAGTAAAATGATCTAATGTATCTAACTACGGTATACCTACATGATATTTTGTATACGACACAACGATGAATTGGCACAATGGATTGAATGCAATAAATTTACCTTTTTCTGCGTACCATTTACAATTTTCGGAACGGCAAGACCGCTCGTGATTTGCGACGCGAATGTACTTCGGTCCTATGGAAGAGAAACAACCGACAAAACATTTAATACAAATAAATAGTTACGTAAATACGGATACATATACATTACTTTGATGTTCTGAACGTTGTTTGTGACTTCAGATATTTAAAACAATAGATTATTTATCACTTCGCAAACATAATATTTTCGTGCCTATAAATATGTATAGCATAAATTTTATTTCAGCCCATTGTCCATTGCTAGACATAGGCCTCCACCATTTTGCGCCAGGTATCCCGGTCCTCCGCTTTTCTCATCCAGCCTCCTCCAGCAACCTTTCGCAAGTCATCGGACCATCGGGCCGGAGGGCGTCCTACGCTACGCTTATCAAGACGCGGTCTCCACTCCAGAACTCATCTACCCAATAGGCTTCGGTTCTGCGACATACGTGACCACCCCACTGCCACTTCAACTTGCTAACCCTGCGAGCTGTCGGTAACTTTGGTTCTCTTGCGGATAACATCATTTCTGATTTTGTCTTTAAGAGTGTCTCCGAGCATACTCACTCAACGGAGTAACTTTAAATTTGTGGACCAATCCCGCAGTCTGTGTCCACGTCTCAGTTAGTCATGTTAGTATGGGTAGGACGCAATGCTCAAAGACTTTTGTCTATAAATATTTATTTAAATTTTGTTTAATATTATTATAATATATTTTAAATATATATTTAAATATATTTTAAATATATATTTAAATAAGTTTTGAATAGTTATATACGGAATAAAAATAATCATAACAGAGAAACTTTGACAATATTTATCAATGAATCCACCACAAAAATTTAATATTCGTTATTGTTATTGCTTTAAAATCAAATAACAGCATCATACCCATGTATTACATAAGTAACAACGAGAAAAAATGTGAACGCTTACAATAAGAAAAAAAAAACACGTTGCCGGCAAGCTGTAAATGGAAAAACATGCTTCAGTTATTTATGAAAGTTTTTATAAGTTATTTTCGGCTTTATAAATGCCAAGGGTGAAACCATATAAAGAGTGAACTTTCATGGCGAAAACAAATTATTGTAGTGTCGCGTTGGGTTTTATAATTACCCTGGGGTGAATGAAGTCGATGAACGATCTGCCGAGCCACATGTCCCTGGGGAAACCGAGCGTGGTGGTGAGTGAAGACGTGGTGTACATCACCACACCATCGTGCATTGATATCACGCACGAGAATCCATCCTGGAATTAAAATGGAGTTATTTATACATAAAAAATACATTATTTCGTGGTACAAAATATTTCGTATTAAACCTACTACTTTAAACTATTTATAGAGAAGTATTTAAAGCCTTCCCATTGCGCTCAAATATATTGTAGCCGACAAGGTGACCAAAGACATTTGAACAGTATAAAATTTAAATAAGTGTCATGTTTATAATATCTAGTTTTAGTCCAAATATATGAAGACATAAACTATCCAGTGTATTTATTTACGAAAAAGTTTCTAATATTGACATTTGACAGAGTCGCCATCTTTGATTGTAGACTAAATTAATAAGTTTAAAGTTGATTTTAAAGCTTCCAGTTAATATAAACTTCCGGTATTGTGCATTTTTCCTTTTTGTTTTTTTTAATTATATTTCACTATTTGAGCCTTTATGTTAACTTAAAATTATTCGTTCAGACAGCTCAGAGCACATTGAGAGCGGCCGACACGCATTGAAATAACGTGACATGCTACGGTTCAAAGCCCTTTCGATAAATCAATACAAACTAATCAGTGTCGTTAACGTGCCTTGGAGTATCAACATTTGTTAGCATACTAAGTTTCTGGATACCCAGGAATACATAATTGACTCAAACGAGGAATCCGCATGCATGCTTAACCCAGCATCATCAAACCGTTTACACATTTGGGATTAAGTTTGAGAACTAGGCTTATTGCAATTTGCGCTAACTAGGTAGCACCAAACGTAAAAGACTAGTTGATTAATTGACTGAAGGTAATTGTAAACAATATGAAATGTCAAATAAAAAGACTTTGGAGCTTAGATAAACAAGTTTATCGTTACTAGATGCACAATCTAACTCAAAAAGTGTTCGTTGCAAAATTATGCCCATTACTCCACTGACGGATACTCTTTTTATGACGCCTTAAGGTCATGATTTTAATAAATAATTATATTTCATAAATAAAACATGTGTCAACGTATGTGTCCATCGGCTCGGACTTTTTTGTTTGATATTTCTAGTTCGTTTATCATCTAAGCTCTCGAGATATCTGTACTCATTCGATAATGAAACCCAATATAGACCTATATGGGGTTTGCTCTATTAGTGCTTTTCGAACTATCAGAGGGTTTAAAAACTAATAAAACGGAGAGGTGAATAAATAAATAATGTTCTGTATATTAGTACATAAAAATAACACCATAAGTGACCTTTTAAAATTATTACGTCTGAACCAAGTTACGTGCTTTATTTAACTCTTTGTGCTTGTTTCGCGTCATTCCGACCTATGGTAGGTGTGATGCAAGCACGTACGACAGAGAAATCCTTTTCCATCCAATCAATTAACCATCCAATTAACCGCCTTGAATGCTCTATAAGCAACTAGAAAATCAAATGGAAGTCAGTAAAGTATGAATTTAGTAACACTTTTATTGACCCTATTTTACAGACTCAAACTCAAAATATCTTAACTAAACTAAGGTCCGTATTATATTAATCGCATATAGCGCTATCCCATTCTTACTCAATTTAAGTAAAGATTAACGTTGTATCTCGTTCTAGACGTATTCTAGAATGAGCCACAAACTTTATATTACACTTTTTAAGTTTAAGGCTGAGAGCCATCTGCGCTCGCCACTTGCCCGGTGAAGCTGTAAAGGCCATCTGCGGCCAACAGCAGTAGTCAGAAAAAAAAACACTTTTTTAGTTGATATTTTTTATGTATCATACACCTGTTCAGGAATTCTAGGATCTTTAAAAAAAGAGACTTGAAGAAAACTGATAGTTCAAGAATCTCAATAGATTTTACATTTTCCACTTTTACCCATACAATTTCTATGATATTTTTATAACACCATGACGTCGCGGGTTTAGGCTATCATCTGCCACATTGTTTTGAACTATTATTTTAAAAAAATAAAGTAAAATCGCTAAAAAAAAGGTAAAAATATAAAATAAAAGGTAAAGGTAAAAAGGTATAAATCAAGGTCGCTGGTGGAAGCTGGATGAGAAAAGCGGAGGACGGGGATGTCTGGCGCAAAATGGGGGAGACCTATGTCCAACAGTAGACTGCAATAGGTTGAAGAGAGAAGGTAAAATCGATACATGAGCGGCCAATAGGCACTGAGGGAAAAACGCGTGATAGTATATGTATACGTATGGATAATTAGCTTGCCAAGTTTCACAGCACGTGTCACATTTTACTGACGGGCGACGGATCTGCGGCACATGTGGCATAGGTTGGTTGCAGTATAATGTTGATGATCAGCCCACGTCCAACAGCCTGGTATTCAATGTCACCATTTGGGAACTATGTATTGAATACCTAGTATGTATTCAATGAACTATGTATTCCCCTTTTCACCATCGGGATACAAGACGGAGGCGAGCGTTCCATCCTTACGTGGTAGACATTCCACACATCCGCACAGCCCGCTTTGGTGCCTCGTTCCTAATGCGCACCGCACAGAAATGGAATTCTTTGCCTCCTTATGTCTTCCCCGATCATTACAACCTAGCCGTCTTCAAGGCAAGAGTGAATAGGCTGTTTCTAGGCAGGCATGATCCATCTTCGGCCACATCATCACTTACCATCAGGTGAGATGGCGGTCAAATGTCTGCCTATAAAGGATAAAAAAATGTATATCAAACGTTTATACTCGTTAAAATAGAGTTTACTCTATTACCTACCCACTTGAGTACTCATAGGCTAGATAAATGTATTATCTTTTACAGTAATTCTCTGCATCGTTACACAAAACATTCCAAAAATATTGATTTACATCTTAGTTTGATGACATGGACATACATTGTATGGGGCGGATGTTAAAAAAGATGCATTTATTTTTTTATCATCAACAGCTTTCATTTTAACTCAGCATAGTTAAAATATAACAAAGATTATAGTAATGATTACTGTAATCCAATGAAATTCGCTTATATTAAGTCCCCCCTCCCTTCAGTTACCCTATTTAGGGTGACTGAAGGGTGGGGAATATAGCCTTATCATTTAGAAAGACTAGTCCAAAACCAGAATGCAAGCCTGGTGATGTGTTGACCATTTTTTTTCGGAATGACTTATCGCTTTTGTCGCAGGTGGCCTTTACAGCTTCACCGGACAATCGGCGAGCACAGATGACTGACAGCCCAAGACCATACTTTTCGGCTGACCTTATTAAATTCGAGAAACATTTTTACTTACCGAACAGCAGTTAGCACTTGGTCGGCTGGTGACAATGTTGACGGAAGAATTTCCCACGGGAAGGTTACAAGACGCCACCTGACATAAACAGTAATTACTAACCAAAAAACGTAATAATTAATTAAGCAGCTATTTTCAACAAAACCATTAGTAAAGGACCATAAGGAAGGATCTTACATTAACACGGGCCCAAATCGGACGGGTGGGTGTTTTTACGAACTCTGTTAGAATCGATCACAGACATCCGAATATACAATTAGACTGGACAAGCCGCCAAGTTTATAGGCAGTCCCAGTGTCACAAATTCTTTTCGGGTCTTACCTGTGAAAAGTTATATTATATTTCTTGGAAATTTTACTGATTCATTGCGATGATGGCATGTTACAATTGCACAGGATGGCATTTAGGAAAAAAACGGTAATTTCTTCTAATATTCGTGCGTCTTGACTTGTCTCACAGAGCGTAAACTGGCAGCCAGTGTATGCTCGTTGAGCTTACATTTGTCGTACTTTAAACGCGGCGTGCCCCATCTCCTGTATTGGGAAATCTGTGGGATCGATCCATATCCTAGGTCCATTGGTCCCGGCTACGTTTATCTACATATATCATAGGTCTAATGGTCCGCAGTTGTTTTTTAGACGCTGTAGCTACGACCTTTAGCCCATTTAATTTCATACTTTAAAACAAGCAACTTTTGGAACCAAAGCTAACCTCACCGTGCATCCTACCCAATAGCTCTGGCGTCCACCTAACATTCACCAAACCAAATGTTTCGTGAATACCCAGTAATATCACTACCTACAGTTTCCTCTTCTTTCCTCAAAGCAATGCTTAGAATAGTACACATTAATAAGGCGCATGGATTAACTTGCACAGAAAGACTAATTTAAGAAGCGTTGAAAATGCAATTGACCATTCGACATATGCTACGCATGGCTCATCTTCTTCCTGTGCTTGTATTGGTCGGTCGCCGCACTATGTTAGTCGGCCGCGTAAGATAGATAACTAAGCACTACACTTTGAACTTAATTACTATGCACAAACGTTCTGGTTTAGTATAAAAAGTTCCTTTCGAAGTTTGACGACGCGACTTATAAAGTGTGACTACTGTATCTCCAAAATATGCTCACCTCATCTTTAGTCATGGAGCTGGGAGACGCGATGTCCATGCTTTCGGGCCCCTTGTCTGCGAGAGTGTGCGCCGGCGAAGCGGTCTGGTCAACTGTGGGGTAATCATTCGGAAGATAAACGTGCACCTACTACTTAGCAAAAACTTAAAAGTTGATCTGAAAAGAAGGAACATACTCTAACGAATCGGTAAGAATAATTAGTGAAATCTGACGTATACATACCATGCACATTTCATCTCACGCGTTCTTTACCATTTGACTATGTTTAATATTGCCTTCGACTACCACCGACGTGAAGAACCTATACAATACATTGAAAGGGAGTATATTTTTATATTAACACGGAGTTTCGGATACTCGATCCCCTTGGCCTTCTGTAACGATAATTGATTTGATTAGAGATCATAGACCATATAGGAAAAAAATCATATAGGCAGAACATCACAAAATGCGGTTTGTGAGACTAGGATGCTATAAACAAACAAATAACACTACAATTATGGACATGACGTCGGTGGTTAGCCGCAATGGATCAGAGTGACCAACTCCGGGTTAGAATCAAACATCACTATTGATCATCGCATTAGCTAGCAAAGATAGTATACATACTTGCAAGGGAGTGTTAAACAAAGCTGATACCATACCAATAATTGTATGTTTGTTTGTTTATTGTAAATCATATAATTTATAACCATTTTAGTATAGAAATGATAAAGATAAATATTTTAAATAACCAGACAGTGAAAAGATTTCTTGTAATGCATGTGAAAAAAATCCAAGTACACTGCAATTAAATTTTGAATTTCCGATATATTTTTTATTTTTTTCCGGACGTTGGTTTTCATAGGGAAGTAAAATATGTGACAAGACTTAATACATATACGAGCACAAACTAAATGTGTGGAAGTTTTGTTAACGTCTACCCAAAGTGATCACCGGACATCATGCTTTATGCATGTGAATATAAAAGCTAAACATTTCGCAAGTGTACAGCAAAACAAGTAAAATTAAACCAAATTATTCAACTTTACGATCATCAAAACGAGTGGGATTACCAAATCATGTGATGAAGTATCTGTACTCTAAATAATTTAATAGCAGGATTCTTGCAGCTTGCAGGTAAAGTAATCTTTTCAACATTCTAAATCAAGGAAACAAAACATAAACAAGTATTCAAAACTTCATAAAAAAAAATTTGCTACAAATTAACATAACAAATTTTTATCAACATTTAATGCCATTTATCTTATTTGGTTTCGTATGTTTTTTTTAACAGAACTCAAATATTCGAACGAACCAATTTTAAAATAAAGCAGTGATGAATTTTACTGAAATATAAAAACAAGCGTAAAATATCAGGAAAATTAATCTAAATAATAACAGGTTCCTTTTATCAATAAATAATTTCAATCCATTCCACATGTATTGTCATTAATTCACTGCAAATCTAGATCGAATCTTTATGGTCATTACAGTAAATTACATTCCTTTAAATAGTTGCTAATATTTTGAAATTTGAATTATTCCTTATGAAAATACAAGCAGCAATACGATTTTATGTCTTTTTTATCTTTTAATTATTAAATGACCAAAACGTATTTAAGTATTGTAAGCAAATTTTGAATGAACAACATAATAATATTATTTTCATTTCTTTCGTCGTAAGAAGCTCATACTCAGAATGTTACCCACCATTCTGCGTGTCCTCGGAGGGCGTCACCTCAAGCACGGGCGCCGGAGGCAGGCATTCCGCCTCAATGTCAGCCTTAACAGTTTCTATTTGACACTGCTTCTTTTTCTTTGGGTCCTTCTCTTTAATTCTCTTTTCCGGTGGCTGGTTGCTGTTGAGATAAAATAATAAGTATGCTTATGTGGCTGTGTATTGACAGCAGAATACAATTCAATTAATCGGACAATTACAAAACTATCAAGGCATGATGAATAAATTAATAAGTTTATAATACTTGCATTTAAATTTTATCAATAAAGAGCTATAACACGAAATGATGAGAGCTATGAAAAAATATTTTGTACTATTCTTTTAATTTTGTACCACCTTTAAGTATTTTTCAAATAAACAATAATTTTAATTCAGTAAAGCAAATTATCAATTTGATTTGATGTCATTTGATGTAGGGTAAATCACCCAGTAGTCAGCCTTTTAGTGAGTAATTAAATTTTGTTTATTAGTATTTAAAATATTAAACACTATGCATAAACAACCACTTACTTGTGAAAGTTTATTTATTGAAATTACTAAAAAAATTAACAAACTATCAAACTTTTGTTAGATTCATAGAAAAAATCAACAATAATCATATTATGGCACTTTTTCCCAGTTCTCAGCCTCATTTTTCCACAAGTCAGCCACGGTTTACCCTAAAGTCAGCCTCTCACTTACTTTGCATATTTGGCATAAAAATGTCTTATTATATATATTTTCATACATATCCCCAGCGAATTCAGTGCATTTTAAATGGTACCACGCAGGGCAATTATCACATCCTATATTTTTCATGTCGTTGATTTCGGTATCGCTATTCATTTCTTCTTCACAATTATTACATCTTATTCTGTTTATAGTACATGTAATATTTTTCTTCCTCTTATTACTTTTGTTAAAATTCAACTGCTTTTCCGCTTTTCTTTTTTGTAATTCTTCTTTCTTTTTTTGTCTCTCTTCTTCTTTCTTTGTCTTAATCTCAAGTCTTTTGAGTTTTTTACTTAATATTTCGTTCTTTTTCAGTTCTTTCATCTCTTCTTTTTGTCTTTCAAATTGTCTCCACTCATCGGAAGAAATAGCTCCTATTCTATTGGTTGATTTTATTTTTCTTTTTGGTGTAGCCACAGCAGGCAAGGTTAAATACTTATTTAAAATGGGTGACATATCTCTCGATTTCACAATAACATTGGAAAGTATGTTTATATTGCTTTTTATATTTTTTGGTACTGTCATGTAGTACAGATTGCACATTTTTTGGCTCCTCTTGTTCAATGTTATTTTTGATTTGATCAAGTTTACAATCTATCCTTATGTCTTTCAGATTATCCATAATATAATTATTATTTTCTGGGAGCGATGAGTCTCTTGTATTTTTCATATCATAGTAAGTATTTATTTCTTGTCCAACATCTTCATTTTCTTTATCAATAATATCTTGGTTAGTATTTATTTCTACTTCAGTTACTCTATTTTCCATAAATTCTTCAGAAACTGGTGTGTGATTAGTCACACATTTCTTAACGCAGTCACCGTTCTGATTATTTGCAATAAATACAGGTGTGTGTACAGATTTATGTTTTTCTAGACTTTCACTATTTTGGTAAGTCGCTTCAAAGTCGGCTATGATTTCGAATTTGTTGAAGGATATCTCTTCTTCTGTAAAGGTACTTAAATTATTTATCAATGTGTAATCACCTAAAATCGGCAAGCTTATGTCAAGAATTTCATTTGATTCTGATGCTAATTTTGATTGGTTTTTATCAATACCACAGGCAGAACTATTATCAATTTTGGAATCATCAGTTGAGTTTTTTGTTGAATTTAAACTCTCAGGTCCGGCCATATTTTTTGCTGCACTCAAAACTTTGATAACGGTAGTTGTATCTACTCCAGCATTTTCTAGCTCGTTATTTAGCTGATTAATACACTTGATGGCGGTATTCAAATGCCTGTTCTTAATTTTGTTGCCTGGAGATTTCAAATTCTTGGTAGCATTGTGAAGTTTCTCAAGATTATTCTGCACACATTTAGAGTAGTCCAAAGCGTTTGGATTGAATGGGTATAATCCACATTTGCGAAAACCGTTGCTGATTGTTACAGACAAATTTTCTTTCTCTAAGATCTTTTTAAGTAATGGACTAAAAGTTGCCTTGGTCAAAACACTATTGACATTTTCAGGTTGAGTTGCCCATTCGTACACTGTATTTTTCCATTCTACCTTCAAAGGTTTAAATACACTTACATCAGCAGGTTGAATCAAATGCGTTGCATTTGGTGGAAGTGCATATAGTATAATACCGTTTTCGTGACAATATTCGCTGAGTCGCATTGTTAAGTGGCTCTTGTGGCCATCAACAAAAACGAGTACCGGTTTTTTAATATTCTCTTCCTTTAGCCATTCGTTCAGACCTTTCTCAAAATAATCGAAAAAAATTTCTGATTTCATCCAACCTGTTTCTGACTTTCCCAATAACCATCTATCAGGCATACTGTTCATAACTTCTTTAGGTGGTCTGACGTATGGGAAAACTACACAAGGAGGCAAAATTTTCCCAGAAGCCGATATAAATATAAGGACAGTAACAGCTTCTTTTTCCTTACCTTTTACAATTTTGTAGACGTTTTTGTAACCTCTTGGTGCAATGACTTTTCCAGTCTTGGGGCATATATAAAAACTAGTTTCATCACCGTTAAATATACGGTCAGGGTCGATCAAAATATCACTTGCATTTATGTCTTCTAAATGCTTCATAAGTTCAGCAAACCACTTCCGAATACCTGCTTCAGTTACAGCGGCTCGACCATTCGATATATTTTCAGGCATCCTCTCACTTAACTCAGGATTTCGTCTCAGAAATGATTGGTACCATTTATTCCCCGGTCTATTATTTACAAATGGGTTTGGTCTTTTATCTTCAGACATAATATTGTGGACGGTATTCAGGAGATCATCACGTTTTAATGGGAAGCCACATTTCGCTAATGCAATACACCAGTTTTTCAAAGTAGTTTCTTCAGTTTTGGTCAGCACTGTTTCTGGTCCCATTTTACGGGGCAAATCTGGAACCCTTAAATGTACTCGATCCTGTAACGTCCCTCGTGGAACCTTAAAAACTCGACTGGCTTCTCTAATTTGCATACCATTCCTAATCGCCGCCATAGCTTCTATCAATTGTTCTTCTTTATATTGGTGGATTGGTCTCTTTGACATAATGGAACTCTAAAACAAATGATTTTTAGTCTAAAATAATTTGTACATAAATTAAACTCTAATTAAAAATGCTTTAAGGTGCTATTTAGTGCAACAGGACTGACGGCTGATAACTGGATTCTTAGAGCCATTGGTCGGCCACTAACATGCAGTTACATTTGTACGCGGCTGACTACTGGTAAAATACACTTTTCGTCTTAGAAAAGTTAAGCTCAAAGTATTGAGCAAAATTTGAATTATTCGGTCCGTTAATTTCAGCTAAATCTAAGATATTCCCAAAAAAACTAGTAGTCAGCCGCTTGAGGCTGAGCACTGGACCTACAGTTAAAATTCCAAACCCAGTAGTCAGCCACCTTAATTACTACATATTTAACAAATAAAATATATGTTTTTGTTGATTTACTCGCAAAATAAACAGTTTATTGTAACACAATAATATTATCCACCGCAAATAACAAGATATAAACACAAAAACTTACCGAAAACTTTAAGGCTTTCCTGAAGACAAAAAACAGTAACAAACGCGTGTCTAGTCATGTCTGTGACGGCGGCGCAAATGAACGAGCGTAGCTCCTCTAACTGATATGACATCGATTCGTATGTGTGCTTAGCAGCCAATAGAGAGACAAAGATTCGTTCAAACGTTATTTTAGTGGTGTACATAAATTTTAACACTATTTATAGGGAAATAATGTCTGTAAAGGCTGAGCACTGGTGCACGGCTGACTAGCGGGTGTTTTACCTATACTATTTTATTTCGTTAACATCAACATTTTCATTCTAACTTGTTTCTTTTCTGATATTAGAAATATATTTTATTAAACTAACCTGCTGCCTGAAGTCGATGGTTGTCCCCCATAACCGCTACTGCCACTGGAATTGCTCCCAGAATGCGTAGACTTTGAACTATGGCTGAAACAAAAAAAAATCCGTCACACAATAAATAAATAAATTTCCATTGGCATTCACACACCGCCATCTAGATAACCATAAGTGGCGGCATCAATTTCCATGAGGTGTATCGTCAGCCACTTATTCGCCTACGCAAAAAAAAATCAAGCATAAACGTAATTAGTATTCAATGAAATAGTACGAAACTATCCTTTAAATGGGATGTCACCAAATTTAGACATCCATAAGTCGACGTAATTAAAATGACATTAATTATGGCGGCTAATATGTGACGTCAGGCCACCATAGAGTAAGACATGCGAATTGTCAAATAGCAAAGAGTCTTGTATGTTCTAGATAATTCGCGAACTATGTAGAATGACGTCGACGCTTCGGGCTTAGCGGGCGGACTAAGACTAATATAAGGCGGACCGATGGGTGCGCCGGGAGTCCTGTGTTTTACTCAAGAGCGAAATACCTGCGACTACAAGGAAGAAGCGAGTGATACAGCGATATCTAAGGGATCGTCGAGTGTGATATAAGTGTGCTGAGTTGACGAGTGATTATTACGTGTGTTTGCGGAAATTATACGGACTCATCAAGTGTTGTATTACAGTGTGTAGTGCTAATCAGTGATTATTGTGCGTGCGTGAATTGACTAATTAGTGAGAGTGTAATTGTAATTAGTTTTGTGTGTAATTTATAGTGGCTAATTAATAGAGTGTATTACCGTATTATTCTTCGTGTTTGGCAATAATTTATCCTGAACCCCCAGCTCGTTACATTTGATGTCAGAAGTGGGATAAATTATGCCTGTGCTACCGAAGGAAGATACGGTCGTTGTTCGAACTAGAAGCCAGCGACAACAAGCTATGGACCGCAGCCGGTTTGAGGAGTCGCCATCTTCGGGCAGCCAAGCTACTACAACAGAAGGTGCACCTGGACTATCATCGGCCTCTACAGCACCTACGTTTGATATGGCTGCATTAATGGCGATTATGCAGGAGCAGACTCGATTGTTACAGGCGCAACTCCAGGCCGATAAGGAGGAACAGGCTCGCCGACAGGAGGAGCAGGCTCGCCGACAGGAGCAACAGACAAGGCTTTTACAGGCGCAACTCCAGGCCGATACGGAGGAACAGGCTCGCAGACAGCAAGAGCAGGCTCGGCAACAGACAAGAACAAATGCTCCTTATTAAGGACATCCATAGCAAGTTTGGGAAGGATCTTCAAGAGAAGGGTACCATCATGGGCACTTTTGACGGAGTAGCGTGGCTGCGTCGATGTGAAGATCTACCCAGATCTGGCAAAAGACCCGATCTGGGATGATGGAGAACCTATTGATGTCTCTACTGTGTTTGAGGAATGTCAACAATACTTGACGAAGGATGAAAGAAGGATGGCCGAAGGATTGTTGGTCAAGTATAGCGACGTTTTCTCGACAAATGGTGCAGATATTGGGAAAACTGGGTTCGTAAGACACAAAATTAATACTGGCAACGAGGCACCGATTCGCAAGCGACCGAGAAGATTACCAGTGGCCCGTGAAAAGGAGGTTGAGGCCATGATCGATGGGATGCTAAAAGATGGCGTCATCGAACCCTAGTCTAGCCCGTGGTGTTCACCTTTTGTCCTTGTGAACAAGAAAGACGGTAGCCTACGGTTTTGCGTAGATTATAGGCGATTAAACGACATTACAAAGAAGGACAGCTACCCGCTTCCGAGAATCGATGACACGCTGGACACGCTGACAGGAATGAAGTGGTTTACCACGTTAGACCTGAAAAGCGGGTACTGGCAAGTGGAACTCGATGCCAGGGACAAAGAGAAAACTGCCTTCGCAACAGGCAAAGGTTTATGGCAATTTACGGTCATGCCATTCGGTTTGTGCAACGGTCCTGCTACTTTCAGGAATCTGGAAAAGGTACTCTTGAAGATAAAAGGAGCTAATTTGAAGCTGAACCTGAAGAAATGCTCATTCTTTCGGCGGGAAGTAACCTTTTGGGGTCATCTGGTTTCTCAAGATGGAGTGCGAACAGATCCGGTGAAGATTAAGGCTGTACAAGATTGGCCAGTACCAAAAGACAAGACCCAGGTGAGAGCTTTTCTTGGACTGTGCTCTTACTATCGCCGCTTTGTCAAGAATTTTGCAGATATTGCCAGACCATTACACAAGCTAACGGAGGAGAAACGAACTTTCCGTTGGGATGAAGAATGTGAAATCGCATTCCACGAGTTGAAGAAACATCTTTGTGATGCACCGATTTTAGATTACCCTGATACAGAGAATTAATTCATCGTCGACACAGATGCCAGTAATACTGGAATTGGTGGTGTATTATCGCAACGGAAAGGAGAGCATGAAGTTGTGATTGCCTACTTTAGTAAGGCCTTATCCAAACCAGAGAGAAATTACTGTGTCACCAGAAGGGTTTAGAAGGGTCTTGCTGTGGTTAAGACTTTACAGCACTTCAATAAATATTTGTTAGGGCGTAAGTTCCGTCTACGCACTGATCATGCTGCATTAAAATGGCTTTTACAGTTTAAAAATCTTGAAGGATTGGTGGCGAGATGGATTGAATTACTTCAAGAGTTTGACTTTGTGATAGAACATCGAAGCGGAAAGTCACATGGTAACGCCGACGCGCTCTCAAGAAGACCTTGTTCCGAGGATTGCAAGCACTGTGTTGGGCAAGAAGCAAAGAAGAAGTTCCCATTCGAGTGATCAAAAAAACATAAGCGATAAATTGAGGTCAACTTTACGACAGACGCAGAAGGATGACAGGGAGATAAAGCCCATCTTCGAGTGGATTGAAGCTAGCACTCCTCGGCCCAACTGAAGTAATGTCGCTTATATGAGCTCAGTCACGAAGAGTTATTTATGTATTTTCGGAAGACTAACAGCATAAATATTTACAAATAGTACTTAAGTTACAATGCTAATAATAAGTCTCCAGAGTTATTGGGCACAATGGAATAGTTTGCTCATCCAAGATACGAAGGCATTCTTTGCCGAAAATGGGAAACTACTCGCGGTGATAACTGTCATCTACAAATGGTGGTGCCGAAAAGTAAAGTACCGGAAGTATTGCAGCTATATCACAATGGATGTTCCGGCGGCCATTTGGGAGCAAAAAGGACTTTACTGAAAATGAAAATGAAAATTGTTTATTCAGTTTAGTCCTTAAAGAACACTTATGAATGTCAAATGAAGCTACCACTGGTTCGGGAGGTAGTTTTCCACTGAGAAGAAACCAGCAAGAAACTCAGTAGTTACTTTTTTCAAAAAAAATGTGTTGAATACAGATTCATTTGTAATCAAAATAATTATATAAAGCAAATTATATTTTCAATTTTATCGTATTATGTATTGGTAAAAATATAATAATCTACAAAAGTACTATTAAGCAGTTAAGTAATATAAACTTAAATAGATGACAACAAAAAAAAACAAAAGTAGTGCATGCGTGGAAATCAACATGTCCATGAGTTTTTATCATTTATATAATCTTCAACACTATAGTAAGCTTTTTTTATTAAAATAGACTTTACATGAGACTTAAACTTATGCAGGGGTAAATCAATTACATTATGTGGTAGCTTATTAAATATTTTAATGCTTAATCCCACAAATGAGTTTCCAACCTTATGCAATCTAAGATTCATACTGAGAATCCGTGAAAGATTTTATTGGATTCACTGTCGGGCTGATGTTAAAGATTGGTGTCGCAAATGTACTAGCTGCGCTGCTGTAAAGGGACCACATACACGCAGCCGAGGTGCGATGCAATTATACAATGTGGGAGCTCTATGGGAACGTATAGCATTAGATGTGGCGGGGCCGTTTCCCGTCAGTGAGAGCGGCAACAAATACTTCATGGTTGTGATGGATTATTTCACGAAGTGGCCAGAAGTTTTCGCGATACCTAATCAAGAAGCTACTGCAGTTGCCGACAAGCTCATTCAAGAAGTCTTTTGTCGTTTCTGGGTACCCTTAAAAATCCACACCGACCAAGGATGAAACTTCGAATCGCAAGTTTTTCAGGAGACTTGTCGTGTAATGGGTGCCCACAATACACGAACAACTTCTTATCACCCACAATCGGATGGAATGGTAGAGCGTTTCAACCAAACGCTTGAGAGATACTTGGCAGTCCGAAGGACTGGGATAAGCATATACAGCCACCTGTATCTTCCTCTTGTCTTACCAAAGCGCTATCCATGAAAGCACATCAGTAACCCCAGCGTTTGCAAATTTCGGTCGAGAATTAAGACTTAAGAATTATTAAAACTTATTATTAAAAACTTATTATTATCGTAACGTAAACAATCAAGGTTTTGAAGAAGTTTCATTGGTATGGCTACATAACCCACTTCGAAGCAAAGAGAAGTCTCCCAAACTTCAAGCTAAATGGGATGGACCGTACCAAGTTATAACCAAAATTAACGACGTCACGTACCGCATACGCAAGCACCCACGAGGAGCATCCAAGATTGTTCATGTGGATCGATTGGATCGATTATTATTGCGCTTCTATGGAGATAATGCTCGGGACGAGCATTTCTTGGAAGGGGGCAGTGTTACGAATTGACGTTATTAAAATGACATTAAATATGGCGGCTAATATGTGACGTCAGGCCACCACAGAGTATGACATGCGAATTGTCAAATAGCAAAGAGTCTAGTATGTTCTAGATAATTCGCGAACTATGTAGAATGACGTCGACGCTTCGAGCTTAGCGGGCGAACAGGTATATAAGGCGGACCGATGGGTGCGCCGGGAGTCTTGTGTTTTACTCAAGAGCGAACGAAGAGCGAAATACCTGCGACTACAAGGAAGAAGCGAGTGATACAGCGATATCTAAGGGATCGTCGAGTGTGATATAAGAATGTGAAGAGTTGACGAGTGATTATTACGTGTGTGTGCGGAAAGTATACGGACTTATCAAGTGTTGTATTACAGTGTGTAGTGCTAATCAGTGATTATTGTGCGTGCGTGAATTGACTAATTAGTGAGAGTGTAATTGTAATTATTTTTGTGTGTAATTTATAGTGGCTAATTAATAAAATGTGTTACCGTGTTATTCTTCGTGTGTGGCAATAATTTATCCTGAACCCCCAGCTCGTAACAGTATCTATTCGTTGAAAAGTTTTTGAAAAAAATGCATTGGTAAATAATGTCGTTACGCATCTTTCACTGCACTATAAGCCAATTAAACCCAACCTGCAAATAACGTCCTTGGCACAGCTCCAACCTTTTCCATCGTTCATATAACTCGCGTGTAATTAACCTCCTCCTCAAGTTGCATTATACTTACATAATATGAAAGAAAGTGGAATGTATAATATGAAGGTGAAAGACGAATTAGGTTTTCGATTTGTACAGAATAGCTGTACAAATTTCAAAAGAAAAACCTTATTTGCTTAAGATAAATTATTATGAATAAATTGCCCAAATAATAAAAAATATTAATATTTAAAAATATTAGCAAAGCAATATGTTAATGTGAAAACGTTTTTGGCTCATCAAAATATGCTTTAGTTTAAATTAAATATATATATATATATATATATATATATATATATATATATTTATATATATACATAGAAACACCCAGAACATTACAAACAGACATGTAAATGCACACAAATGTTTGTACTGCCCGGGATTAAACCCGGAACCCTTGGTGTAAAAGCCGACATCTCATCTTATCAAACAGACAGGATTCCATACACAATAGATTATCTTTTAATAACTTTTATTTAATATATAAAAGATAATCTATTACATACACACCTTGTTAATGACATTATGTACAATAAAGTAATCAAAAGAACTTACCTCCTTCTGGACTGGCTGTTGCTGCAACTGTTGGAGTATGCAGAATCCGATATCTTGGCATTATTCTCCGAGTCGTCGAGATTATCCATTTTTAATCACTTAATCTGTAACAAACATTAATTCCTCCAAAATCACTTACAATTTCACCTCTATTCTCTTGATTCGTAATAAAAATCAATGAACAAATGCCGTTTTTTATATTAAATTGAATGTTAAAGTTGAAAGCTAATATACACTTTTACACTTTAAACTACTGTCTCGGAACAAAACTAAAGCAATGTTCAATAATGTACATATAGCGTATCCAATTTACTCGATTTAAATATTCAAGGTATTCAAATATTAATGATGTTTAATTGTCTACAACCTCCGAAACAATTCCAGAGTTCATACAAGAAATAAAGTATGCTCGAGTAAATCGTGTACGTCGGCACGACCGCTCTGATCGCCAGCAAGCTTAAACTGCCACACTGGGACGCTTAACACAGGATCGTTTTATGGTTTGCACAAACCCCTTGTTAAAAATATTACCGAAGGTACTAGAAGTTGCGTACAAACTTGCAAAAGCATTAAGGAAATAAGGGTGACCCTTGACATCTGATCACATTTTCCCAATACGCGTGTTAACCACGGAATGACGTGGATTGTTTGTAAAACAGAAGGGGTTACAATTACGTGCAAGTGATTATTTTAATATAGGTAATAAAGCATTTGCATAATTTGCAATTAATATTTATAAAATTACCCTCTTAGATAAACAATTAACTAGATGCAACAATCTCACTAAAAATTGGCCTAGCGAGAGTCGGACTCATCCGTGGAGGGTTCCGCAGCAGTAAGTAACATAAAATAAATAATCAATCATCATCATCATTTTTCAAGACCTACACATTGATACCCCACACGTGTGGGTATGTTCTACGTTATTGGTGTTGGTTTCCGCACATAGTCCGTGCAGTGGACCATTGTGCGTGAGCCATAGCGGCCTTCTGGTCACTCCAGCCAGCCCACCTCCCTCCAAAAACAGATTAGTTTTCCCAGTCTCCTCAGGGCGTCGGCAATTGTTGCCGGATCTGGGCTACGCCTGTGCACCCAAAAAGCACATGCGCCACCGTTTCCTCCTCCTCCATGCACACTCTGCATAGAGGACTGTCCGTGATACCTAGCTTGTAGAAGTGTTTTTTAAGTGCGCAGTGTCCAGTGATGGTCCCCGTCACCAGTCTAGGGCTATTTCTGTCCATGCGTAGAGGACGCCTAGACAGTTTCCTATTCAGGGAAGGCATGGCCTCCCTGGACTGCCTGTACCCTGGTGTCGAGGTCCACCATTCCGCTGCTAAAGTCTGTGTGTAATCTCTTATCCAGCTCTTGAGCCGGCTAAACGGGATTGGTATTGTTGGTTCCGGTCCGATGGCTTTGGCATTTGAGCCTCCTCTTGCCAGCTCGTCCGCTGCATCGTTTCCACGTGACCCACTGTGTCCCTAGATCCACTGTAGTGTCACTGTATTTCTGTTACGCACCGAGACGCGTTCTAACGCGTTATGGCATTCTAGTATTAATTTGGATGTAAAGATGTTTTTCTTTAGCGATTGGAGTACAGAGGCGCTGTCGGATAGTATTCGTATGCGCGTGTACGTGACTCCTCTGGTCTCTACGGCTTGCGCTGCTTGTATTATACCGACACACTCCGCTTGATATACATTGTTATGCATACCAAGGGGGCTAATTCAAAGATTTAAAAAGTAAGAATAAGACCAGAAACTCCATTGTACTAAAACTTCAGAAAAATCCTAAGTAATTTATATCTAACTTATCTAATAAATATAAACTCAGATAAGTGACATAATGCATATTTTATTTTGTAATGTACTATTTCGTATCTAAGCGTTTTGTTTTACCAAACCTAAAAAAAAGACTTAGTAAATGATGAAGTGTTAAATACTAGAAACTTAATATGCTTTTAATTTCCCACGAAATATATCAATATCTCCGTTATTGTATATGTTTATCTCTCATGGATATCCCACAATAACTTTTTTGTCACTTACATTTTACGACAAATAATGGCTAATTTTCGAAGCGATTTTTACTAATACAGCATTAATCCTCATCCAATTAAATATCTTTTTGTTGATTTAATATAGGTCTATACGGCCCTTTACAGCATGTCATCATTATCATCTTTCTCCAAATAAATACGTAATTCATCACGAATATTTAATGTAAAACCAAATTGCCCGATACGTCATTCGATTGAAATGAATATGATATTCAGAATATCTTCGGAAATTCCATCTCTATAACCGCCGACATAGGCCCGTATTCTGGAACGAGACTCAAGCATTGTTTTTTTTTTTTTACTTAAATGGAGTTAGACCCTTCTATGCCGCTATATCACTACATAGTAATAAACAAAGTCCCTATGTGCGCTTAAATCTTTAAAACTACGCAACAGATTTTAATGCAGATTATTTTATAGATAGAGTCATACATATAGAGTGATTCCTGATGAAGGTTTAGGTTTACAATTACATCCATTTAAAAGTAGGGGACAGTATTTACTTTTGAGGATTCTAATGCGATGTCGTAAATAATTTCACTTTTGCCGCTTACTTTGCAAACGTAGGCTAAACGAATGGTGTTCAAACTCTAACGTCATGAAGGTTGACATATAGGTTTTGTATGGATTCATAAAGATGGCGTTGCAAGTATTTTGCATCGCACTAGTATTGTGATTCTTGAATAGTATAAGGCTGGTGTAGTATTATATACTTATATCCTGCATTGTAAATTCTTTATATCAATATAGTGAGTTATATCTATACTACTGTGTCTAATTGCTGGCCCACAATCCCACGGTTGTACATGGTCCTTCGAGCCGGATTTGAACCAGCGACCTATGGATTCACTAGTATTGTGATTCTTGAATAGTATAAGGCTGGTGTAGTATTATATACTTATATCCTGCATTGTAAATTCTTTATATCAATATAGTGAGTTATATCTATACTACTGTGTCTAATTGCTGGCCCACAATCCCACGGTTGTACAAATGGAAAAGTCTAAATAAAGCGAAACTAATGTACTAAGTATTACTAGTACTTATATTTTAACCACATAGTTGATTTAATATAGATATATATGGCCCTTTACAGCATATGATTTATAAGCACAATTTCGAAGATATTGCAGATTTAAAAATTGCTGTATGTAGCGTTTGCAGCAGTACCAGCCGACCGGAGAGACGGGAACGTGCCTATTACGAATATCACCATAGTACCGTGCGAAGCAGGTGCGGGTCGATAGTATCGTATATAGCGCTATCCTATTCTAACTCAATTTAAGTAAAGATCAACGTTGAGTCTCGTATATCTACCTGGGCCAAACCATCCAACTTGGCCGGCATAACTTCGAGAAGGAGTGTGCGTTACCCTAGCAGGAAAGTATGTCCTAGAGCGATATGAGTGGTACCAATGTTTTGTACTCTATTTACTATGTATGTGCGCCAAATATTATATATGTGCATCCAGCCGTTTTGGAATAAATCGAAAAAAACGGTTCCTGCTAGGGTAACGTTTTTCTAGCAGGAAAATTTTTAAAAAAACATCGGAGAGAAAAAATAATTAGTCCGTTAGAAAGCTTATGTGTGTGCATGAATGTGCGCCAAAAATTATATATGTGCGCCTTCAGGTTTTTGAAATATTCAACTTTTTAATCTTCCTGCTAGGGTAACGTTTTACAAAATCGCATATCTCGAAAACTATTGCATGTGCGTTTATGAAAAAAATTGCATAAATAGCTCTTACATGTGCCAATATGTGCCGGAATTTTGAACGAGAAAAATATCTTAGATTTTAAGTTATAGCGATTTTTTAAGAAATGAGTGAATAAAATATAGCCTTTTTATAAAAAGGCCGATAAGCTCATAAAAAATTGCATTTGATCCGTCTTGAGACGCAGATTATGTGCAGCAAGTTTCAATAGTGCACATTCATTAGTTGTTGAGTAATATGAGAAAAACTAAACAAAAAACCTATCATGTTTTTGACGTTCACATACAAGAAACTGGTTCAATCTAAGATGAGCGATTGTAAACCATGATTATGTGCATATTGTCAAGTAATAATGTGAAAATTTTCACCTTAAAATATTCCGTATTTAAAAAGATATAAAAAATCAAAAAAAATAAAATACGATCGATTATCCGACCAAATTAGAATGACTACTAAAAAGCGACGGTTCGATATGTATCGATGGCCTTCGGTAATGAACGCTTAATACCTTGGTAGCTGTCGTACAGTCGCGTTAGAAAGTTTTTTGGTAAATTTGGGTTCATGTAAATATTACTAATATAATTTATGTTTCCATTTCGGACAAAATAAACTTTGTATCATTATTATTTTTAATTGCTGTATAAAAAGTAATTGATAATAATAAATTATTAAATCATGTACAAAAATAATTTTGGTTTGTGGAGACCCGATTAAGTGAAAAAAAATTAACCTAAAATCACATTAATACACTTAGTATTAAATAACAAAATATATAGTAGTAATTATATACATTGTAATATTTCTCGCTCGCGGCCTCGGACCGGTAGGGGCCTCGCAGCCAAAGGGGCTTTGCTTAAAGTCACTTGCGATGAATGATTTGAAAAGCCTGAACACCGACAACAAAGCCACAATTAAGGATTTAGTAAGAATAATTCTGCCCATAAATTATATAAGGACGGCACTTTACCACTAATTATTGTTTTAACAAAAAAAATGGTTCGATTAAAAGCTACGCTGATGGTTTGTTTATTCGCTTTCATAAGTTAAAGGATTTAGTTTCTGTTGCAAACTATTCTCACAAATAACGAATACATTTATCACCAGTACTATCATCTCCTACTCTCTCTCTTCTCGCTTGTAGGAAGGGACCATGAGTAAATATACAATATGGTCACCAGTGAACATCAACCTGCTTCCCCAGTGTTATGAGTCATGACTGGGCATTTAATCCACATATTGAGTGCCAATACTAGAAGCTGCGTTTCATCTAAGTATATTTTTAAAATATTTTCTCTCGTTGTACCTTAGTAACAGATAGAACGTGAGTACTACAAACACCCAGACCTGACAACAATATCATCAATTTAATTATGTACTACTGCCAGAATTGAACCCATGACCCTTGCATCTCAACCGGTAGGTACGCATATCCACAGTGCTTGCAATAAGTCAAAAGGATTATAAAATGACACGAAATATGAAATGCTTACCATCATCGCAGTTCTATCATCGTAATAAATACGTCACGTCACATATTGCACCACTTTCAAAAAACTTCATAACACAAAATATAACCGACCGTGTCGTTCACAATCAAAACTGTATGAATATAACTACAAGTTAACACTTCCACAGTGTTGCCACCTTAGTTTTAGAAATGGGGCGTTTTGAGAAGTTAAAAAGGGCTAGATTGAGCATCAATAGATTTTCCGTTCTACAAATGCTTAAATAATCATGTCATGAAGCCGTTTTTTTAGAGCGTCTAAAAAACGTCTTCATGGCCGATGATATAGTAAAAAAGTTGTTAGCATGTCGAAAACTTCATACATTGGTTAATATTTTCAAGACAGCGAAAAAGAGCTAAATCGTTAAAAAAGGAGTTCACCCGTACTAAAAAGTGCTAGATCTAGCCACAAAAGGGCTGTACTTCCAATTGTAGTAAAAGTTCGCATTATTCAAGATGGAGTACTGTTTATATATTAGTCTCTAATTAATACCTTAGGTAATTACCTGTCCTTTTTTCTACAAGCAATACGTAAGACGTCATAGCTGGCGTGTGCGACCAGAGATAAAGAGTCCATTGACAGTTATTTTAACTTTGACATTTGTGTCATCACACTTTTTAGAGTTTCTATTATTTATGGTGTCACGCTTATCTATTCAAATCCTACGAGTTTTATAGTATTGTACGTCAACTCTAAAAAAAGGATAAAAAGAAGTACTAAATAATTGTGCTAGCCGTGTGAAGTTTCTGTGAGAAGAAAAATACGAACTTAATAAATAAATATAACCTGACACTCACTCAGCGCTATCTAGCCCCAATTGGTTTATATTATATAATACATACTTTATAATTTCCTTTTGTACTACCCAATGCATTTTTATGAAATTTTATAAAATATGGAAACATTGTTTTCGAAAATGAATGGGAATCACTTTATCACTTTACTGTACTTGAGCACAAGATGTGTCAATAGGTTGATGTGTAAATTTAAGAAGGCCATCGATACATATCGAATCGTCGCTTTTTAGTAGTCATTCTAATTTGGTCGGATAATCGATCGTATTTTATTTTTTTGATTTTTGTTTATATCTTTTTAAATACGGAATATTTTAAGGTGAAAATTTTCACATTATTACTTGACAATATGCACATAATCATGGTTTACAATCGCTCATCTTAGATTGAACCAGTTTCTTGTATGTGAACGTCAAAAACATGATAGGTTTTTTGTTTAGTTTTTCTCATATTACTCAACAACTAATGAATGTGCACTATTGAAACTTGCTGCACATAATCTGCGTCTCAATCAAATGCAATTTTTATGAGCTTATCGGCCTTTTTATAAAGAGGCTATATTTTTTTTCTCATTTCTTAAAAAATCGCTATAACTTAAAATCTAAGATATTTTTCTTGTTCAAAATTCCGGCACATATTGGCACATGTAAGAGCTATTTATGCAATTTTTTTCATAAACGCACATGCAATAGTTTTCGAGATATGCGATTTTGTGAAACGTTACCCTAGCAGGAAGATTAAAAAGTTGAATATTTCAAAAACCTGATATATAATTTTTGGCGCACATTCATGCACACACATAAGCTTTCTAACGGACTAATTATTTTTTCTCTCCGATGTTTTTTTAAAAATTTTCCTGCTAGAAAAACGTTACCCTAGCAGGAACCGTTTTTTCGATTTATTCCAAAATGTTTTGTGCTCTATTTGCGCCAAATATATAATATTTGGCGCAAATAGAGCACAAAACATTGGTACCACTCATATCACTCTAGGACATACTTTCCTGCTAGGGTAACGCACACCGAGAAGGAGGCTAGAAGGAGGGTTCAGTTGGGCTGGGCGCATTCGGTAAGCTACGTCAGTCTTAACGTCAACTATTCCGCAATGCTTAAAGACGAAAGTCTTTGAGCAATGCGTTCTACCCGTGCTAACATACGCAGCTGAGACATGGACACTGACTGCGGGATTGGTTCACAAGTTCAAAGTCACTCAACGAGCAATGGAGCGAGCTATGCTTGGAGTCTCTCTTGGGGATAAGATCAGAAATGATTTAATCCGCAAGAGAACTAAAGTTACCGACATAGCCCGTCGGATCAGCAAATTGAAGTGGCAGTGGGCTGGTCACGTATGTCGTATAGAACCGATGGCCGTTGGAGCAGACGAGTTCTGGAGTGAAGACCGCGTCTTGGCAAGCGTAGCGTAGGACGCCCTCCGGCCCGATGGACCGACGACTTGCAGAAGGTCGCTGGTGGGAGCTGGATGAGAAAAGCGGAGGACCGGGATATCTGGCGAAAAATGGGGGAGACCTATGTCCAGCAGTGGGCTGCGATAAGTTGAAGAGAGAGAGAGAGAGTCTCTGTTAGTGGAATCTAAGTGCTATAGGCTTCGTATTCGAATACGTGAGCAGAGTACAGCCTTAAGGCTTTCTTCAGCTTCAGAAGCGAGTGATTCAAGTTTCAACAAGCGCTGCCACGCATTAGATGTGTCATGTTGTGAAGAAGTAGTAGCAAATGCCAAGACTATACAACAACGTGATAGCTTATTACATCTTGATTCGCAGTCATGTAATGCGGCTATGGTATGTAACCCCCCTGTAATTGTATCCAAAAACACGTTACCATCTCTTATTCATGTGCCTTTAGCCGACCCTGATTTCAACGTCTTTAATGAAATCGATATGATACTTGGTGTTTCGTGCTTTGCAAGATGTACTAGGGACGGTAAATTAGAACTAGGTCCTAATATGCCTACATTTATCAATACTGCATTCGGTTGGATATCATGTGGCGAATTGTCCCTAGAAGGCCAACATGTTACGTGCTTAAAAAGTGCATGTTATTTGTCTATCCTATGTAATGAGAAAATATTTAAGTTATATGTTAATAAATTGTACGGACAGTTTTATTTCGATGTTGTAAGAAGCAATTACTGTTGGATGTATGAGTATTATATAAAATTTCTTGATTACATCCAGATTATGCTTAAACTAAAATTATTTTTAAAGAGTGAATGTACAAGTAGCATTGTAGGTACGATATTTTCACAAAAACATCATCACTTATTGTATCTTGATTCGCACTCATGTAATGCGGCAAAAGTCTGTGAGCCCCCTATACATTAGTCTCGCAGTACCTCCTCCACAAATATTGCGTTTAATTCTACAATAAGTAAAGAAAACAACAATAATTCCGTGTATCAGTTATCCTTTTTTCCCACTGCGTTAGTGTATGTGCGCGACAACGATTGTAAGCGCTATAACTGTATAGCATTGTTGGATAAAGTGAGCCAAATTTATCAGTATGATAATAAAAAATATATACACTCGCGTGCAAGTAAATCGACTCAAGCCTCAAGATTTTCATGCAACTTACACCATTTTAAAGCTCAATTACTAGGCTTTAATTATGTAAAACATTATATAGAGGTATAATAAGGCATTTTTTAGTTATATCACTTGTTATGCGTACTTGAGGCTTGAGTCGATTTACTTGCACGCGAGTTTATTTTGTAGACACATATCAATCTTTGGTGGGGGTGGAAATCAGACAAATGAAATGTTAATACATCCTGACATGTTTTTTATATTTTTTATGTTTTGTAATTATTTTTATTCATGTCATTCTGATAAAACTAGATTTAGGTATGTTCCATTTAATCCTGGTATTTTATTGTATTGCAATCTGCTATAAAATTTATGTTGCGTTTCTGTTGCCAGTTTTTTGATGTTTAACCATATTTTCTGTTTTAGTTTAATGCAATTTTAATACTGCTTTATGTCGATTATTTATGTTTTAACAAATGTTTGAAGTAAATAGAAAATATGTGGAGATAAAGAATACTCGACTTATACAGCGAAACAACTCTTGGTAAAATAAAATAATATATTAAAAGAAGAAAACACGTCTGCCATTTACAATAGTGAAAGAGAAGAGAGAAAACATAAAACAATCAATTAATAATATTCTTTTATGATTACAGTCGCTCCCAGTTTAGCGAATTCAAAATTCTATAAATTTTGCTTTATCTGCTAAAGATATGATATAATGTGGGAAAAAAAAAATAATAACTAAATAAAATAATTAAAAGAACCCCCCTTTGGTAGAGTTCCGAAGACACTGGCAGCGTTACCCCTTTGAATCGCTAAACTAATTCTTTGACCAAGGTAGCTGCCAGATCTTCGGTCTCCAGTAATGTCGACTAATCGTTTGGAAATTTCTTTAAAAAGCCTAATAGCGCTAGGGCCCCACGGACCAAGGGTCTCGACACCGAATGGGACAAAGTCATATTCAGAGCCTAGACCCCTGTATTTGCACGTTTTGGTTTTTTCAGCCGCTTCACACGCCGCACCAGCTCTGTTGTTGGTTCCATGTAGATGGGAAGGGCTAGTGTGTCTGAACAGGTAGCATCCCACACCAGCACCCGGCCCAACTTCCATGGAATCAAACTCATACCGTCCGGTCTCTTGCCATCGTCTCTTGCGATACCAGACGGCTCAAGAAGACTTGGCACGTTGACGTGGCAAGGGACCGGCGTATGATATCGTTAAGTGCGGCATGTCTCGAGAAGCGGCCAGCACTTTTTTGGCAAGAAAGTCCGTGATGCCCTAGCTTATCGACATCACTGCACAGGGGCACGTATGAGGAGCGCAGACCGGAACCCCAAGCCGCAGACAGGTTACAATGCGCAGCGTGTCAGTTCAAGAAATGTTCCTGTGTTGACGAAGGTACGCGTGAAGCCAGTAGCCTGCTTCACGCGCACCCAAGGCCAAATGCCTGGCTCGCTCCGAACCTGAACTGGAGCTCAAAAGACTGTCATATGTTAATTTACAGATTTTGTCGTCCCAGCTCCTCTGAGAATTTGGAGAATCCGGAAAATTTTGACCTGGGCAAGCATTTGAAAAAGCGTTCCTAGCTTCTTCCAAGCCAGCAATCTCAAAGTTTGAAGGAAATATTCTTTTTACATTTGACATGACTTCTAAGAAATGAGGTTGCATATTAACCATATAAGACTTTAATGTTTGTTTTCCTAACTCTTTTAACCATAAACCATACTAGTACATAACATTATTTATCCATTATTACACAATGTAATTATACCTGAACAGCATGGTTTTGTTAAGCGTAGGTCAACCACAACTAATCTTATGTTATTTACTAACCAATTATTCGAAAACATGGATCAACGTAAACAAACTGATGCAGTGTATACTGATTTTCAAAAATGCTTCGACAAGGTGGATCACGATATATTGCTAAAAAAAATTGCGTTTAATGGGATACGTGGAGATTTGCTGCGGTGGTTTATGTCATATGTTACTAATAGATTTCAAAAAGTGGTGATTAATGGCTTTACGTCTGTTTAGTTGCCATATCATCAGGTGTCCCCAAGGATCGATTCTCGGTCCCTTACTATTTAATTTATTTATTAACGATATCAAATCATGCTTTCTGCACTCTAATTTTCTCATGTACGCGGACGACTTAAAAATTTTCAAAGTTTGTAATAACTTAAATGATGTTGAACTGCTGCAATCAGATTTAAATAGATTCTCAAACTTTTGCACCCAAAACAAACTCCAACTTAATATATCTTGTATCAAGATAACTTTTTCTAAAAATAAAAACATTATTCCTAATAAATACAATTTACAAAACGTACTCTTAAAGTCAGTTGAATTTGTTAGAGATTTGGGAGTACTGTTGGATTCAAAGTTACACCTAGATCGTCATATTGATTCGATTACGGACAAGGCACTTAGAATGTATGGTTTCATAGTGAGATCTTCATGTGACTTCAAGCGTTCCTCTACTTTAATCTTTCTCTTTAAATCTTTAATACGTTCTCAATTAGAATACGCCACACCCGTTTGAACCCTTTATATAAAAAGTATAGTACAACACTGAGCGAATACAATGTAATTTTGAAAAAATTAATTTTAAACAATATCGAACATGCCAAGATTATTACTAAATTTAGAAAATATAATATGCGTTAGCTTGGAAAACAGCGCATACTACTAAGTACATGACACTATACAAAATAGAATAATAAATACGAGTGTATTGTCTGAATAGTAAATTAACTACTTGATTCCGCGAAAGTTGCACGTCGAGAGACGCGCGCGCCGCTTGCCCGGATGCGACAATATAATACGACTTTTATGGCCTAGACATATTAGCAGACTCTGAGCATTTATTTAGAGGATGCTACGCGCGCTTTTGTGTAAGTCATTAAATTCAACTTAAAGATATATATTTAGATGATTTTTTCTTTAGATAGAATTCCTACTGTTAAAGTTTTTTCAATACCTAATAGGCCCACTAAATTGTAAATTTAATTACATTCCTCGATAACAATGAATTGAGTACCACTTTTTAATAATCTGAGGATAACGTGTGGGCATCACAATAATAACACAATGTATGTATTATTAGTTTTAAGGATTCATTGTGAGCTGTTTGTTATCCCAAATAAAAAAAAAAAAAAAAATACTACATATTTGGTATAATAAAATATATCAAAAATGTGAGGGTAAGAATTGACAAAAAATAGGCGTATACGCCTGTGCCGTCCTTTGAGCGATTGTAAAAGGGCTCCGCGGCACATAGTACCGTACGTCAAGCGTCCTTTATCCCACATTATGATACATACTCGTAATTGCGTGGCAATGGCAACAATGACTGAGGCCCGAGGTGAGCGCAATTCTAGTAGTACATATGCGCCAGCTGCCAGCGTTCACTATAGTACTTATACAATAATGGACTCTACTCGCAAGGCGTTACAATGTAAACTCGTTCGAAGCGAGAACGAAACCCTTTCGTATGGAACTATTCAATAACCTCGGCTTTTCGTTGTGCTTATCTACTATCCTTACTATCCGATTATTTTTTTGGGAAACCCTTTGAAGGGGTGTCTTTACAAAAAGGAAACCATGTCGTCTAGAAATCCCCTTTATAAGAGTTTTTTATCGGTTTAATTTAGCCACCCTTTCCCAATACCCGATAAAAACCCTTTAAAAGGAAAACGGTTCCGGTCCCTGGTTCAAAGGCCATTTGGCAAAACACGGATCAGTATAGTAAGCAGTGTATTTTTGTTTGACAATATTTAACTTTTCATAGTACTCATTTTTGTATACAGAGTAGAAATATAAAAAAAAAAACAAAACGCTGGCAAATTTATCGCAGAGAAGATAATTTCGTAGCAACAGAAGCAAGCACAATTCATAAGCTCAGCTATAACTGGTTCCATTTATGCTATAGGTGACATCGCCTCATGGATGGTTTTGGCAGATATGCAAAATATAAAAGCAAACTAATACTATAACATAATCGAAGTTCACACCAAAATAATTCGCATTAGCGTCCTACATGTGTATGCATAGGGATTAATATTATCTTAATGAAAACACCTTCGCAAATAATGCATTATTTTAGATAAATTTAAGAAGTTATTGTAAGCGAACCTTTAAAGATAAGACATGCTGTCGCGGTCTTTTTTTAGAACTCTCATACATGACTTTTGCGAAACTTTAACCGTTTTCACAGCGCACGCAGCTGAAAGCTCTATGTAGGAAAAATGTTCAATCATTCTTTCTTACTGCTCCACAACTATTGTTTTTAGTACAGCCTATATCCTTTATCGATAATTTTTTGGTAGTAGTGTAGAGCCCAGCTGTAAGTTTACTTGCGGCTCATAAATTGGACTGGATCGTCCGGTGTGATACCATTTCATACAGATTCCGGCGTGAAATAGGTGATGTAACGAATATGAATTTTTAACATTCGCGAATGCGAATGCGAATGCGAATATTTATCTTCAATATTCGCGAATGCGAATGCGAATGCGAATGTTAAATTTCAAATAAAGCGCGCGACAGTGACAGTTGACAGTTTTGACTAAAATACTTAGTTTTGACTAAAGTAACTTTGAGTGTAGATTAAAGGAAACATTATTTTGTTTTTTTTTTTTAAGTTTATTAACAAATAGTTAAGTATTCTTTATTTGTTTGTTTTGTATTGAAATGTATATTTCATTAAAAGTAAATATTTGGTTTGAGTAAAAAGAATTATAAACTTATTAAATAATGGTTAGTAATAAATAATCTACTAAATAAATGCAAACCTTGCATAGTTTATCAAGCTGATTAATATTATACTTAATTTGATTAGATTCTGTAGTTCTTTTTTCATAAAGATACTTTATTAGTAAGTTAGTTAACATAAGGTATGGTAATATTAGAAGTTTACTTTTGGTTAAATAAAAATAAATATTAGTTTGTTTTTTGTAAAAAGTTTGAAAAAAGAGTTGAGTATTCCTTATTTGGTTTAAAAGAGTTAAGTATTCCTTATTTGGTTGTTTAAGTTCATATTTCTAAATTGTCATTATATTTAATTGTTCAAAAATATACTAAAAATATAAAGAATAAAACTAAAGCCAAAGGTTATATATGTATAATAGATCGGATATTAGAAGTTTAATGTTGTTAAAAGTAATTATTTGTTTTAGTAAAAGACATTGTAAACTTTATTTAATAATTGTTATAGTAATAATCTACTAAAGAAGAGCAAACCTTACATCGTTGTAACAAGGCTGATTAGTATTATACTTAGATTTGATTAGATCTCTTTCTTTCGTTAATATTTTATTTTCGTTCTTCTTGTTAATATTTTAATATGCTAAAAAAAAAAGGTTAAGTTTTTCATATTATGAACAGTCAATACACATATGATTAAATAAAATATATAAAGCTTCCTTATCTATTGTGTTATTAATTCATATGCATCTATCTATATAATAATTTCCTTTTAGTTTGATAAAAACATTCGCAAAATATTCGCATCGATTTTGCGAATGCGAATGCGAATGCGAATATCGAAAAATATGCGAATATTCGCGAATGCGAATGCGAATGCGAATATTCGTTACATCACTAGCGTGAAATAGGGATAACCTTTCTGTGTTTCGTTTTGGTTTGTACGAACTCCGGTAGTCCATTTCCCCCTCACTCCAGTATGGCAGCGGCTTTAAAATCAATAGTACCCACGGAGGGTACCTGTTTGCAAGCAGGAGAATCCCCCCGAGTCTGATCACTCAGGCTTTTGCGTCGTACTCTGGGGTGGGCAAAAAGACGCTCAATACTGCCGAGAGTAAACTAAGAAAAAGTTCCAAAGGACCAATGCCTACGCTTAATGTGAACTTTTCTAATATCCGAGGAGTTCATTCGAATCTGGCTGCTGTTCACCATCTCGAAACGGTTAAGCCTAGTTTGCTCTTTTTGACGGAGACTCAAATATCTTCTCCCAAGATGTATCATATTTAAACTACCCCGGCTACAGGCTTGAACATAATTTTATACCCCGTGCCGGTTTGTGCTTATGTAAGAGAGGATATTTGCTGTCGACGTCTTGGCAGCCTTGGAGTTCGAGACCTGTCTACACTTTGGCTGCGTCTGGATTGCGATGACCATCCGCGCATTTACGCATGCCTCTACAGCTCCATAGTGGTAACGTTGAGACTGAGAGACTTATAGCACATTGAGATGGCAATGGAAAGCGCGCTAGAGCAAACACCTACTGCGGAAGTTGTTGTGTTGGTGACTTCAACGCACACCATACCGAATGGCTTCGGTCACGGACAACCGACCATGCCGGTAGAACTGTTTGCAACTTTGCCCAGGCTTACGGTCTAACACAACTGGTCAAAACGCCTACGCGTATTCCAGATGTCGATGGACATGTTCCTCCTCTGCTGGATCTTCTATTAACATCACATCCTGACTCCTACCAAAACAGTTAGCGCCCCGTTAGGGTCGTCGGATCACAGTCTGGTTCGGAGTGTAGTGCCACTTTCATGTACTAAACGCAGAAGATCAGCAGGTGTTCGCACGTTTGGCACTATGTGTCAGGTGAATGGGATGAATTGCGTACTTTCTTTGCTTCATACGCATGGGGGCAACATTGCTTTAATTCTACTGACCCTACTGCCTGTGCAGGCTCTGTCGCCGATTATATTGCAGGGTACGGAATTGTTTATTCCTAGCTCTTCGGTTCCCATTGGTGACAGGTCACAACCATGGTTTGACATGTCCTGTAAATTGGCGCTTGGCGTGTAACAGGACAGATATCGATCTTGGGCAGAAGCCCGGGCTTTAGGGAGTTCAAGTAGATTTTTGCTAAAAAAGCAATATAATGTTGCCTCCAGATCTTACAAAGGGACGATTGTAAAGTCAAAGGCTAAGCACATACGTTGCATTGGCGATAAGCTTGCACGTTGCCCCTCCGGCACCCGGATCTTTTGGTCACTTGCCAAAGCTTTGCTAGACAATTTTTATCGCCCATCTTTTTCACCGCTTTGTAGGAATGATGGTTCTATTGCCCATACCGCAAAGGAGAAAGCTGACCTTCTTGCTTTACTTTTTGTATCGAACTCAACCCTTGACGACCAAGGTAAGACACCGCCTTCCATACCTAGGTGTGGTAGTTCTATGCCTGAGGTTGTATTCTACCAACGGGTAGTTCGTAGAACTCTTTATCTCTGGACATCCATAAGTCCAGTGGGCCTGACCTAATTCCAGCTCGAGTATTGAGGATATGGGCTCCGGAGTTAGCCCTGCCTTGACGCGCTTATTCTGACTATCGTTTAAAGCTGGTATAGTACCGGATGGTTGGAAAGTAGCTTTGGTGCACCCGATCCCAAAAAAAGGTGACCGCTCTGATCCAACTAATTACAGACCTATTGCAATTACCTCCCTTCTTGCTAAAACAATGGAAAGCATTGTTAAATCTCAATTGTTGCGTTATCTTGAAGATCACCAGCTGAGAAACGATCGTCAATATGGTTTGCGGCCAGCCTTCAGCTTTATAAGGGACAGGTGCGCCCTCATATGGAGTATTGTTCGCATCTTTGGCCGGAACGCCGAAATACCTTCTTCTTTCCCTTGACCGCGTACAACGAAGAGCCACGCGGATGGTCAACGATCCGTCGACCACCAATGGTCTAGATTCCTTAGCCTTGCGCATAGATGTTGCGAGTCTCTGTGTCTTTTATCGCATATACAATGGGAGTGTTCCAAAGATCTGTTCGATCAGATACCTGCTGCTGAGTTTCATCATCGGACTACCCGCCATAAGTTGAAATTCCATCCTCATCATCTTGATGGTTGGCGTTCAAATATTAAATTCAATTATGCATTATCTACACGCAACATATATGTAGTGACGTCAGAGTAGAATACGATTGTCACTACCCGTAGTCCTTAGGGTGTCGTAACAGGTGACAGAGAGAGATCACTTCGGTACTGGCGTAGGTACTCACCAATCCGCCTGCCAAGCGTGGTGACAAATTACCCCAAATCGAAGACATCACCATAAAATTAGTGAAGGCAGGAAGGCAGCAGTGGACATATTAAGGTTGTGATGACGACTATGGACATATAAAAAGGCTCATATCTAAACTTGATTATATTTGAGTTAATTTAATAAACTGTACATATACGAGTATCCATAGGTAAATATCTTAAGGGGCCGTTCACAAAAAATCACGAAAATGTTAGATTTCAACGCTCAAATTCGGTACCAAACACAACACGCATTAAATGACGAATACTTGGAAAGAATAGATTATTTCGTCGTCTCCAATGTAACAAGAACAGAAATTTGAAATTTTGCTCTTAGTTATTTATTAATCATCATTTTCTGATCCTATGTTTCGGTAAAATTGCGTGCAGACCTGTTTTCGGACCTCAAATTTGACAATTCGGCAAATTTTCAAGCATGTCAATATTTTTCTTTATTTAGAGAATACCCTGAATTTCAGGACTATAAGACCAGATTTTTATTTTGGCCTTATATCTAAAGAAAAAAAAAGATAAACTTTATTCAATTTTCGTTCAAATTGCCTGTGAAACATGTCAATTTTCAATCAGTATTTTACTTAAATTATTTATGAAATTTATACCAAAATAATCAGCAAGATATGCTGAAAATGTTTCATATTCATTATTTTTTGTGACTAGTAAAATATTTTATAAAATACTATTTAAACAAATATATATTCGGGACGGCTGCAAGCATTTAGTACCACGCTGGCGGTTGTCGACGTCGGGTCTATGTCAATTTTTTCCCGGAGCTGTCAAAGCCGATATTGTGTGATTCAATGTCAATCATCTAAGTACATGGATAGGCCACGGGTTGTAACCTACTTTAGTGACATACGTTTTAATTATATCGACTTTTTCTACATGCATATGAATATTATGGTACACATACACCAAAATATCATATTTTAAATGTTTATGTGTCTGTCCGTCTGTTTGTTCCGGGAAATCTCTTAAACCATTTTTTTAGCAAGTGGTAATGTATAAATTATGGAACGCCACTTTAGGATAAAAATATCACATATCATAAAAACTATTAAAAACTACTTTAAAAAAATAGCGTGTAAATATTGAAATAAATATATGCGCAGCTATTTTATAATAATTAATATTAACTATCCTGGAGAAGGACGAAGTTTGAAATCGCAAATAATAATCAACTAGTCCATGCATTGTACATATATATATAACAGTCATATAATAATATTTTCTATTCAGGTAACTACAAAACAAATACAATTGCGTTAGTAATATATTCCTTATAAAATAGTAGTTTAAAAACTATTAAACAATCGGTTTTTTTGTAATTTAAGGGCTGGTTCAATGAAATGTTATATAGATCATTAGGGCCTCTCTATAGTTTTTTACCTCAATGTGATTACGAAAGCAACACTATATACTACGATTGCAGTATTTGACACTTTTAGAGTATTTCTCAATTTATTTATTTTAATTTAAATTAAAATTATCACTTTCATCATTAAATTTGTTAGAATAAACAGAAAATTTTAAAAATAATTTAGGTAATTTTTAGAATGAATATAATATAATAATTATATATATATATATATATATATATATATAAATATATATATAATATATTATAATATATATATATATATATATATATATATATATAGAACACACAGTCACAAAGACTGCTTCTGAAATATGTGTACCTTATCCGATTTTCACGGAACCGGCCAACACCTGGCCGCAGACTATTCATAGTTTCCGCCTATGGAACCTCTTCAGCCAAATGAGTCCCGACGAGAACGGGAATAATTTGGAATGCCACGACATCAGCCTGGCCTTAGACCCCCAGCTGGATTTAATTGCAGCTGTTGGAGAAAGCAATTTCGACTCCTAAGACGCGCGGATGCGAAGCTCTCCCATACAAAGGATGCCTAGGGTCCACCATCTGTTTACATTTTTTGCCAGTGGAAAGCAGCCATTATCAGTCAGTCGCGCTAGCTAAACGGCCTTTAGAAGGCGTGGCATATAATTTGAATATTAATGTTTCATATAATAGAAAAATATTTATACATCCATAAAAAGACTATTATTTAAAGTTAGATATTCTGTGATTTATTAAGAAGTTCACAAAATAACACGAATATGTAAGATTTCAACCCTCAGATTCGGTACCATATTAACTGCATTTGACAAATACTTGAATAGCTTATGTAGTCTTCTTCAATGATAGAAGAACAGAATTTTGAAATTTTGCTAGGTTATTTTGTAATCATCATTTTTCGAACATATTTTTCGGTAAAATTACGTGGAGATTACGTTGTACAAGCTCAAATTTGTCAATATGGCTAATATCCAGCATGTAAATATTTTGCTTCTTGTTTTGAATACTTCGAGTTTCAAGATGATAAGAACAGATTTTCGATTTATGCCTTTTATCAAAAGAAAAAAGATGAACTTTGTTCAATTTTCTACCGACCTCAGTATTTTTTTATCAAATGAATCTGCAATACTTCAGTGGCTGAATGGTGTGGACCGTTGCCTGCCGATCTGGAGGGCGCAGGTTCAAATCTCGCCATGTGCCTATGTGTTTTCGAATTTTCGAAATTATATGTATGTTATCCGATGCTCTTCCGGTAAAGGAAAATAATAATAGGAAACCTGCACACGCCTGCAAAGAGATTCAAATGTTGTGCGTAAAGTCGGCCAACCCGCACTGAGCCCGCGTGGACGACTAAAGCCTCTTACCCTTTACGAGGAGGCTCGTGCCTCTCGGTGGAGATGTTTAATAAGCTGATGAAACATGCTTGTAATTTTCAAGTTTTGTCATTACCAAAATATTTTATAAATGAACCAATTAATAGGGAAGAAATAACAATTTTAAACACCAATAATGACGGACATTTTCAATTGGAACATTTCCAATTTCCATTGATACTCCTCATGCTTGCACAATTTGTAGTTGTAGTTGAGCTGTCAACGTGAGAAAACAAATAGTTTTTTTAAACTCGGAATTATTCCAATTATTTTATAAAAAACTAAAACAAAACTCAATTATGTCCCACTTTATCCGTATGCCTAACATCGCTACCCGCATGTCGTAGGTAAATTGTAAACTTCTTTAATTACGCGTTCATAAACTATCTATAAATCGAACCACGGAGCTGACATTTTAATAAACATCATAATATTTATTATAACAGTACATTATTATCTCCACGCATATTTCCACTTGAATTAAATTAAATAGGATCATTATTAGTTAGTCGCACTTTATACGGAACGCCATGGTGTGAGCGAGAAGATATGTTTGAAAAGATCGCTCGCGTAACTTGAGCTGTCATTTAGTGTCAAAATACCTAAAATCGTGCTCGCTCAAATGCTGAAATGTGAACGCCTCTTAACAACATTAAAGTCAACGATATGTCAAAATTTGTTATTAATAGGTACCTACCAATATTTTTCCGACTACACACTTTCAGTCAGATTAAAACGGATTGTCTTATTATTAATTGAATATCACATTATCGTCGCGCCAAAGATAACATTATATTGTTAAGGCAATATAATTTGAAACAAGTTGTACAAGTGGTCCACTTTTACTCCGCGAAGGGTAAAATAATATCAATCAGCCACTACATAACGTCAACCCTGTCGTAACAGTAAGCAAATACACATATGGTTAGATACATAGATAACGTAGATTCCTCTATTTAAATGCACATAAGTTCAAACTCAGCACCAGCAGTCAGTTGAGTCAGTTTAGAATAACATATTATGCACTGTGTGACGCAGATACCAACACTTTGAGACTTGACACTTAGTTACAATCAACGGCATGTCTCATCAAAGTACATTTCAGTATAAATGAGAATTTGCTAAGTTGGTATTGCCGGTACAATGATATCTAAAAAGGTAACTGTTGACTGTACTTTAGACTCATCAATGCATGCAGACTGGAAGTACATATGTAGTCTATTGAATGCATAACTACTTATTTACATATATAAGCGACATATATGTAAATAAGCGACAAGCCCTGACTTGGCTCCCGTTATATAAGTTATGACGGGAATTATAATAAGTTCAAATAACAAAGAAATATTCCAATTGACAAAAAAATCTCATTACATAATTTTATTTTTTGTTGTTGAACTCCAGTTTCCTGTAAAATACATATAATGTTAGCTTATATGCATTGGATTGACAAGGGTAATTATTAAACAATAGACACCAATATTTCATTTCAATATTGTGAATAATTGTATAATACAAAAATCCGTCTAGTTCGAAAGAAACAAGTAAATCAATTTGTTTGCTCAGCACCCATTTAATATACACATCTTATACACATATTATTACAAGATACATAAACAAGCATTGTACTCGTATATAAACTCGCATAGCAGAATCGGTAACATGAAAGCAGGCCAGCGTCCTTTCAGTGGCTTCCTCCCGTGTATTAAATGAAAACGCAACGTGACATGTAAGGCTGTTTTATATGCGAGATAACTTGCGTTGGACAACCTAATACTTGTTTGTAACACAAATTGCGAATACACATTTTCACTGGCAGAGTCCATGTACAATTGAAAAAAATGTAAATGTTCTTCTTTCTAGTTTTGTGGGAATGGGCGTGTCCACGATTGGCGATGTTTAAGAAATATATATTCCTATTTATATTAAAACTTGCAAGCGTCATCATAACCTATAAATGTTTTTTGTGAGTGAGGTTCAGGAAGATCGAGACTTTTTCCATATACCTATATTACTCGTAAGATCGGCATAGCATGGCACGTTCGTCTGCTTATTTGTCGCAATATTTCACAGAACTACAATAAACCACAGTACCTACATTCAATCACCATATGCTAATTCACACAACCAGGTTGGTCGTATATGCCCATTTATCCAATAAACATTTGAGTGACTTTTATAATGCAGGAAATCTGCTAGAGGTGACAATCAAGAGCCCAGACTCGAAATTGAAAAAATAAAGGTGCCTACCTAAAACCTACAATAATCCGTTGTGGTCGTAATCTCTGCTTATACGCTTAGACAAACAATAAAAAATTATTGATAAGTACCCATGATCTGACACTGGTTGTAGTGTAATTTTTATACTAACTAGCATTGAAACAAACTAAAATCGCTTTATTAAGTCACGCAATGCGCGGCCGCCGTGCGCTATTACATTGCTTTAATTTTTCCAAAATAAAAAGTATTGTCTATAATAAAAGATGCCTATATTTTCCCTCATAACATCGGCTTTCAACCAAAGAAATCCTGTCTAAATACATCAAGTTGTTTCAGAGATTACCCAGAACAAACAGAAGAAGGACAGATAGACAAATATTTTAAAAATTCTCATTTGGCATATGTACCTTATATATGTATTCATATGCATGAAGAAAAAAAAGTTTTTTTTAATATTACAAACGGACTCTTCAATTTTATTTTTCAAAGTCAAAGTCAATGTCAAAAACATTTATTTCAAATTAGGCTTCCAAAAAGCACTTATGAAGGTCAAAAAATATACAAAAATATAATGAAAAACGATTAAAATACTAAACTAAAAATATGAGTTTTGATGCTTTGAAAAAAAAGCGCTTCAGTGGTTTGACCTGTTCAGTTTTTATTTAGCCTATAGAATTTATATCTAATAGAATATTCTATTGATTAAATATATTATAAATATACATGTTGTGCAACATACCAAGATATTTAATAATAACAGTGCAGCAGTGACAATATTGGTCATATTCAGAGTTTATTAGAAAATGTATTGACCATTACACCTCACATCAAAATGAGGCTGAAACTGGCAGAAAACTGTGATTGTGGGACAAAAAATATTTGGTCTCAAAGCAGGCTGTTTTCAATTGAATATGTATAAAAATATGTAAACGATTCCCAATCGCAGTCGCACCATATCTACACAAAGCAATCAAACCAGATATACTATTACATAGTTATTAAAATTGGAGTGTCTGTTTGTCATAATGAAATAATTTCTTTTCATGCAAATGAATACATATATATCTATTATTTTACATATATATATATATATAGGTATATATATATATATATATATATTATATTCATATATGTATTATACATCAAAACAACATTTTTTATTTTTTTTGCATGTCTGTTTGTTCCGGTTAATCTATGAAATGGCTGGACTGATTAGGACTGGCCAGCGAGGGCCAGCCAGCCCTCGCTCCACCCGGGAAAAAAAAAAACCTTAACCTATTATATTATTTTCTTTTTCTTGGCGGGGGACTGCGCCCCGCAAACTTACCTATCGGGGAGGCCACATAATACTGTTTATCTGGTAAAACTCATAGTTTACTATTCTAAGGATCTTTAGGTATTAACACTGATGTTCTTAAAATTTTCACAAGCCAAGTGGACAGTGAGAATGACTTTTAGAAGTTAAAAAATGCAATGAGCCTAATAGTACCCCAGGGTGTGACTTTAAACTTGGCTAAGAGTGTTACAACAGGGCCTATGTTTAGGAAAAAGAGACAATGTAAAACATTGTCTCTTTTTGAAAATGGTATGATAAAATTATATTAAACCACAGATGATAAATGCTTAGTACATAGGCCTTGGCTTATACCACTTTTGTTTCCTTGTTGATTAATGATTCTGCATTAAAAGTAGCCCTCTTTTGTTTACCTGCTCAATGACAAAATACATAGTAATTTTAAAGGTAGCCATTACTTTTTTCTACTTCTTTACAATATAATGTATGTTAATGGAAATATTAATATCATATACATGACATACTGTTTTAACTTGTTAAGGTCTGATTAAGTTTAATAAGTGACATATTTCTATAGCATACAGGGGCTCCATTTATGCAGCTTAGTAGTGTTTAGCTCTGCACAGTTGAAACACTTAAACTATATCATGTAGCAGCAGTTCAAGATAGTCTAGTTTTTATTAAGGCACATAGGGAAAATTATCATAACAATATTGTTTATCAAGAGTTTTCCCATAAATCAAAGGTGTGTAGACATAGAAGCACTATAAAAGTGTGGATATTTATTTTCATTTTTATCTCCTGAAAAATCAAGAGATTTATATGACTATTAAACATTAACATATGGCACAAGTATCAAAAGTACAGTTGCAAATGTTTAATACTTCATTACTACCTAATTGATTCATGATAAAGTTAAGGGTTAACAACCAAATGATAAGTAATATAGGAGATTTAATTGTTAACCTTTAACAATATCAGATTAAGTTTATTAAAAGAAATGATTATCTGCTTTAGAATAATTTGAGTACCTACTTACTTACTCTATAAAACTAAACGTAAGTAACGATATCAGATCAATTTATTAAAAACAATTGATTATCTGGTTCAGTATAATTTGAGTACGTACTTAAGTACCTATGTTTATGTGGTGGCAATAAAAACTATTAATTTGTGTAATTTCTATTGCAGAAAATAACAAACAATATATATATATATATATATATATATATATATATATACAAGAAAAGCATTAAATTTCTAAGTTGGAGCCCGACACAAGTACCTA
>PQWD01014140.1:0-24851 GCA_019425675.1 Leucinodes orbonalis | reverse complement strand
CAATACAGAATATCATTGGGTACCATTTGGGTACAAACAGTGACGTTCACTTTGATGTTAATGCGTTTCGTAAATACTTAAAGGACTTCATAGGTTAAGGGCTTCGATAAACAACTAATCAGATGCATAATCTCACTCAAAAAGTGGTTGGGAAAAAAGTGGTTGACATGTAAAATTTGTACGCCTACTAAGGGCAAGACATAGTGATACATGCTAAAACTATGACCAAACATCTGTTTATCTACATATTTGACCACCTATGTCTAACAAATAAATGATTTCATTTCATTTCATTTCAAAAAATTTCATTCATTTAATGACTTCGCTCGCTACATGTCAAAGTGACATAGATGTGTGGTTTTGATTTTGTACCTTTTTAGCAATGATATTCTGTATATATATACTTTTTTACATCATTGCTTATTATTGACGCCAACAGGTAAAAAAATTTAAAGATTAATTTTATGTCATAAATGTCAAAATCAACGTATGTGTCAAGCGGCTCGGACACTTTTTGGTTGATATTTCTTCGTGATTGTGTATCTCTGTGTATCTAATCAGTGTATTTTTTATATATGTCATGGAAGTATCAAAAAATTCCGACGGACTGTCATTAATATACAAAAAGTGTTCTCAAAATGGCAACTGTCATTTTGACAAATATTTTTTGGTATACTGATTTTAGTGATTCAATCTAAAAATATGCAATCGGATTGTTCATTCACCTATGAAGACTATGTCACTATAACATGTAGCGAGCGACGTGATTATGAATGAAAATTGTGCTCAACTCACGCGATGTGCTGACTTTTGCCGGGGACACTTTTTAGGTGAGATTATGCAACTTGTTAGGTTTTTGCTTTCTATGTAAGATCCATGATTAAAAAAACGATAATAAATATCCACTGACATTCACACAGCGCCATGCAGCCCCAAGTTATGCGTGAAGCCTGTATTATGGGTACTAAACAACCGAAAAACATACTTATATACATTTTTATTTGTAAACACATAAATATTATACATAGAAAACACCCAGACCATTACAAACAGACATGTTCATGCACACAAATGTTTGCACTGCCCGGTGATCGAAACCGGAACCCTTGGTGTGGTAGTCGACGTCTCGACCGCTACACCAAATGGGACGTCAATGCCTTTGATCATTGACATACCTCGATATTCTCCATCGTTTCAGCTAATTGTAGGACTCGATGGGTACCCACGGTGTTTAAGTTTACTGCATCCTTTAATTTTTGATCGAATCTGCAATCAATTCAATCGAAACATAATAAATAAATAAATATCCACTGACATTCACACAGCGCCATCTAGCCCCAAGTTAGGCGTAAAGCCTGTATTATGGGTACTAAACAACGGATAAACATACTTACATACAACTTTTTTTCAAATACAATTTTTGTTGTAAATACATATTATACATATAAAAGCCAGACCATTACAAACAGACATGTTCATACACACAAATGTTTGTACTGCCCAGAGATCGAACCCGGAACCCTTGGTACTGGAGTCGACGTCTCAACCGTAACACCAAATGGGTCGTCATAATAATTTATTTATTTATTTTATTTTATAATAATCATTATTTTCTTTGTTTATTTAATAAATTTATTACTAGGTGGCAGGCTTGGTACTGAGTCTAGGTAGGTACCACCGCAGTGCCAGATATCGTCCCGTGAAACAGGAGTGTTATGCACTTTTGTGTTTCCGGATGAGGGCACTGTAGCGATTTTACGGGGTATAAGAGACCGACTTGGCATCCTTAAAAACGCATATTCCCATTTAAAAGGCAATGCATTTCAGTGCCCTCTGGTATTGCAAATGAAAATGGGTGATGGAATCATTTACTATTGGATGAGCCGTGGTGCTAAAAGGTATCTGGCAAGTTAATCGTGAAGCTTTTATTGCGGGTTCTCACAACTGATAAACATACTTATATAATTTTTTTTTGTAAATACATATTATACATAGAAAACACCCAGACCATTATAAACGGACATGTTCATGCACACAAATGTTTGTACTGCCCGGGGATCGAACCCGGAACCCTTAGCTTAGTAGACGTCTCAACCATTACACGAAATGGGTGGTCTTGCTGGTTTGCTCACAGGCGTAAGGTAGTGCAGTAAATATATAACAGGTTATTTTATTAATTTCCACCATGCACCTGTCACGGTCAGGCTTATCACCACCAGGTAATCGAGCTGACCGTCCCATTGACTTTGAAACATTAAAATCACAACTGCATCTTCATAATAAAATTATTTACGAATTGTTTTAGAGGTGAGCGTCGGTGGCTCAATGGTGTGGACTGTTGCCCTCCTACCGGGAGGGCTGAGGTTCAAATCCCGCCACGTACCAATTTATTTTCAAATTTTCGAAATTATGTGTACATTACCCGACGCTCTTACGGTGAAGGAAAACATCGTGAGGAAACCTTCATGCACGCCTGCGAAGAGATTCAAAGGTTATGTGTGAAGTCGTCCAATCCGCACTGGGCCCGCGTGGACGACTAAGGCCTAATCACCCTATACGGGTAGGCTCGTGCCCCTCGGTGGGGAAGTTTAATGAGCTGATGATGATAATTAGAGGTAACAAAATAAAGATAACGAATCTTTTTAAACCGGATTGTCCTCAACCCCGTATAACCCATATTTCTACATAACACTTAAGTATTATTTTTATGAACTCCTTTTAATCTGTGTGTAAATGTCAGATTATTATTTGGACCATGCTGAGTATGCTATTTATGGATTACCAGCTATGCATTTCTTTTGGAACTAAAAGATTGTAGTCTGTTTGCGTACCAAATAAAATAAACAAATACCTGACGCAAGCAGCACTGTGGAAGACCACGTTGCATCGGCGTTGCAATTCCACCTGTCGTCGTTCGACATACCAAGACCTTCTTCCAAGATATCACCAGGAATCAATTTCAGTTTGTTGAACGCATCCGGATTTTTCTCGCGAACAATGTCGAAGAGCTGTAGGTTGACGACATTAGATTAAAAATCATCATCAGTTGTGATGCCAGGTCCGATTTGTTTTGAAAGAAAAAAGAAAAATCTATTTATTGAAACGGAATTAAAATTAAGATATAACAAGTTTTAAATCCGTACACGAGGACAAAGGGATAAAGACACTAGATTACGATACATCATCATCAGCGATCGACCCATTGCATAGGTCTTAACTAGTGATGCCAGGACCGATTTGTTTTTTTTTTTTTTTTTATAACATAGGGAGGCAAACGAGCATGCGGTTCACCTGATGGAAAGTGTCACCGCCGCCCATGGACATTTGCAACAGCTGAGGTTGCAGGGATGCGTTGCCGGCCCTTTATATAAATCGGGGCAGGTAACAATAAAAAATGTAATGTGATGTCGATGACGTGCCATTTTGAATTTATTTATTTATTTAGTGTACTTAATACTTATTTCACATAGTAAAACTTATTTTACTATAGTATATGAATATGATTTTTATTTAATTAGGTACACTAACAACATAACACACAAAGCATTAAAGTACACAATTTCCTTACAACTTAGACTAGTATGTATGTTAATAACAGGTGTACACAGCATTCACCGATGACAACAGTTAAATAATTAAATTACACAAACACTTAATTAAAGAAAAATGCAAGATCCTTAGCACCATAGAGTATTGGGACTCTTTGCTTAGAACTAGGTAGTGTAGTGGCAAAATCACGTCACTCCGAGATGCTTCAGCAGTTTATGTCTGAACGCGTGCAGACTATCGCGGAAGATATCAATGTTTGATTCAGAAGCTATTTCGTTATAATTAGAACAGATTCGTGATATCGGGTGATGTCGACCTAAGTTAGTTTTGCATGGTTGTATGTAATAAAATTGACAGTGATGTAATAAGTAAAAGTTACTAGCGTATATTTTTTTTCATGAAAAAAACAGTTTTTCTAAATTAATCGGGACATTTACATCCTCAGACCCCTGAAAATCGTGACGTCCCGCGCAAACCGGGACACATGACAACACTAGCCGTTACCCACCGAGTGGGCCCAATGTGGATTGGTGAGCGATGCCCATATTATTTCATTTACAATTGTTACAAAATAATAAAATATATACGACTATATTTGTTATTACAATTAAACATTTGCGATAGGCCGCTGGTGGAGGCTGGATGAGAAAAGCGGAGGACCGGGATATCTGGCGCAGAGTGGGGGAGACCACAGACATCCGAATATACAATTAGACTGGACAAGCCGCCAAGTTTATAGGCAGTCCCAGTGTCGCAATTTCTTTTCGGTTCTTACCTGTGAAAAGTTATTATATTTCTTGGTAAATTTACTGATTCATTGCGATGATGGCATGTTACAATTGCACAGGATGGCATTTTGGAAAACGGTAATTTTCTAATATTCGTGCGTCTTGACTCGTCTCACAGAGCGTAAACTGGCAGCCAGTGTATGCTCGTTGAGCTTACATTTGTCGCACTTAAAAACGCGGCTTGCCCCATCTCCTGTATTGGGAAATCTGTGGGGGAGACCTATGTCCAGCAGTGGACTGCGATAGGTTGAATAGGTATATACGAGTAGGTTCGTGTCCCTTGATGGCGACGTTTAATGAGCTGATGATGATAGCATGCATGTTACTTGTAAGCAAACACCATAACTCTCTAATGACCAATATCCTAAAAATTTTAAAAGAGTTCCTTGGCAGCTCTTCTCGAAGATCCTACTTATTCGAATCGGTGGTAGAGTCATAATAAAATTAATAATTGACGATTCTTAAGTAATTGTAAAAGATTTTTCCTGGTGGTAGACTCGGTACTGAGTCGTCTAGGTAGGTACCACCGCAGTGCCAGATATCGTCCCGTGAAACAGTAGTGGTATGCTCTTTTGTATTCGGGATGAGGGCACTGTATTTAGTGAAATATACATAGTTTAAGAGACCTAATTTGAGAGACCAATATTCAAATTCAAATTTATTTGCAACTAAGTGTACAAAGGTTCTTAAGTTTTAGTATGGTACTTACAACTTAGTGACCCTTTTCGGGTATGGCAAACAATTAATAAGCTGTTGTATTGACTCTGTTCACAGATTTACTAGGTGGTAGTCTCAGTACTGAGTCGTCTAGATAGGTACCACCGCAGTGCAGATATCGTCACGTTAATCAGGAGTGTGATGCACTTTTGTGTTACGAGATGAGGGCACTGTAGCTAGTGAACTATACACAGTTTAATCTATTGTCTCGGGTGACGGGCGCAGTGCGGCATTGACGGAGAATAATAACTGTCTATCAGTTGTTGGTCTCCTTCAATGCCGCTCTGTCATGGTCAGGCGCATCACTTACTATCAGGTGAGCAACGGCGGATCCAGGGGGAGGGTCATGGGGGTCATGACCCCCTGAGCTATTTTTAAGTACTATACTAATTTACATGAACAAAATACCTTATAAGTTCTTAACTTGGCGCCTTACCTGGATCCGCCCGTGTAGGTGAGAGTCCTGTACACTTATAACATAAAATAAAGACATTTTTAATTTGAGTTTGTAATTAAGTTGTTAATGATAATCTAAGAGTTTCCATACTTAATTATTAAAATATGTAAAGAAATTATATAATTACCTTATTACTGCATAAATCCTTTAATCTCTCTTCACCAGTCAGACCCTTCTTATTCCTCAGAAGAAGGTATATGGTGTCCACTTGTGGGCAACTGCGGAGAAGCTTCTCGATTAAAGCCTAAAATCAAATTCATCGGTTAATTGCTAGGCGGTAGACTCGGTACTGAGTCGTGTAGGTAGGTACCACCGCAGTGCCAGATATCGTCCCGTGTGGTAGACTCGGTACTGAGTCGTGTAGGTACCACCGCAGTGACAGATATCGTCCCGTGTGGTAGACTCGGTACTGAGTCGTGTAGGTACCACCGCAGTGACAGATATCGTCCTGTGTGGTAGACTCGGTACTGAGTCGTGTAGGTCACCGCAGTGACAGATATCGTCCCGTGTGGTAGACTTTTGTAGGTAACTAGAATCGTCGTGAAATGCCAGTGTTTTTGGGATAAGTATAATTACCGGGTATAAGAGGCCTAACACCTGTCGTCTCTGGTAACGGGCGCAGAACAGTATTGACGGAAAGGAATGTATACTTACTTTTATTTATATCCTTCAACACTTCATGTCATGGTCAGGCGTATCACTTACCACCAGGTGAGCGCACTGATAAAATCAAGAAATCAGTTAATTTCTGATTATGCGGAGATCGTAGACTCATTGGTGTGGACTGTTGCCTTCCGATCTGAAGGGTGCAGGTTCAAATCCCGCCACGTACTAATTTTCGAAATTATATGTATGTACGTTTGACGACCTATTTGGTGTAATGGTCTAGACGTCGGCTGCTACACCAAAGGTTCCGGGTTCGATCCCCGGGCAGTACAAACATTTGTGTGCATGAACATGTCTGTTTGTAATGGTCTGGGTCTTTTCTATGTATAATATGTAAGAATTTGCAAAACACAAATGTATATAAGTTTGTTTATCCGTTGTTTAGTACCCATAATACAGGCTTCACGCTTAACTTGGGGCTAGATGGCGCTGTGTGAATGTTAGTGGATATTTATTTAGTTTATCCGACACTCTTACGGTCAAGGAAAACATCGCGAGGAAACGCGCCTAGGTTATTCTTCGCTTCGCCACTGCGTAGTGAATACCCATGTCCAGCAGTGGACTATAATGCTCACCTTCCCAACAAACCCAGTCCCACCGGTGATCAGGATGCATTTCCCCGTGTAGAATTCACCAACGGATATATTCATCTTTTTCTGTAACAAAAAAGTTCATTTTTCATTCTTTAACTTCAAAAACATTAATTGATAGATTAAATCTTAGTGTTACAATATGACTGTTTCCCGCGTACAATGCTATGTCAAGAGAGATATTAGTGACGTGACATCACTTTTCAATTGATTAGGGATAGGGTAGAGTTGGTCGTTTGTTTTTCGTCTAACAATAGATTAAAGCAAAAAGTGTAAGCAATTCCTCTTTTTAATCTTGATGGTAAGTGATGATGCGGCCGAGGATGGATGATGTCTAATTAACAGCCTTTTCATTCTTGCCTTGAAGCCGGCCAGGTTGTAATGATCGGGGAACAAATAAGGAGGCAAAGAGTTCCATTCCATAGCGGTGCGCATTAAGAACGAGGCACCATAGGTTTTTTTATGACGCGAAGTGAAAGGAACGGTCAGCTCGCTTACTTGGGGGTAAGTGATACGCCTGACCGTAACAGATGCGGGGTATGGATGGGGGGTAACCGCAATCTCTTAAAACAGTATTGTTATAATGATAGGTAGCATTTTTGTACCACAAAAGACGAAGTAATATTATTGTTAGTAATATATTGGCGACCTTCAAAAAAGAGCGTATTCCCTGTTGAAAGGCCGGCAACGCATTTCAGTGCCTCTGGTATTGCAAATGTACATGGGCGGCGGTGACATTTACCATCAGATGAGCCGTTTGCTCGTTTGCCTGCTATAGCATAAAAAAATTGCATTTGAGTTGTGTCTGAACTGACTGCCAGGACCCTTTGAGGGTTCATCATCGTCATCGTCAGCTCATTAAATGTCCCCACCGAGGGGCACGAGCGTACCCGTATAGGGTGATTAGGCCTTAGTCGTCCACGCGGGCCCAATGCGGGTTGGACGACTTCGTGCACAACTTTTGAATCTCTTCGCAGGCGTGTGCAGGTTTCCTCACGATGTTTTCCTTCACCGTAAGAGCGTCGGATCATTTTTTTCCATCAACACTGTCCTGCGCCCATCACCAGAGACGAGACTTAGGTCTCTTATACCCGGTAATATTACTAGCTACAGTGCCCTCATCCCGAAACATCGTGAGGTAACTTGCGCACGCCTTCGAAGAGATTCAAAAGTGCGTGAAGTTGGCGAATCCGCACTGGGTCCGCGTGGACTATTAAGGCTCTTTACGGGTAGGCTCGTGCCCCTCGGTGGGGACGTATAATGAGCTGATGATGAAGCGAAAACCAGATTAACACCAGCAAAAACGTATTATGCGAAATGACCGGTAAATTAACTTAATGTATGCTTGTAATTTGACATTTAAAAGGTACACAATAAAGGTCAGTTTATAATTAAATTGCGGAGTCAATGTACGGAATAAATAACATCAAAAAGCTGTGGAATTATGCTCCTTTTGTACCAATTGCCATGAGTTATCATTATCAGCCTAAAAATCCCACTAATGAGTTTAGGCCTTCTTTCTTAGCAATGGGGAGATTACTAGTTGGTACTTCGTACTGAGTCGTCTAGGTAGGTACCACCGCAGTACCAGATATCGTCTCGTGCAATACCAGTGTTGTGCACTTGTGTGTTTCGGGATGAGGGCACTGTAGCTACTCACATTACCGGGTATGGGAGACATGACATCTGTTGTCTCGGGTGTCGGGCGCAGTGCGGCATTGATGGATAACATCTGTCTATTAGTTGTTGGTCTCCCTCAATGCCGCTATCATGGTCAGGCGTATCACTTACCATCAGATGAGCGTCCTGACCGCCCTGTTCACACAATAAAAAAATAAAAAAGGCGCAAGGCGGTGTTTACGGAAATAAATGCCTGCCTACTAATAATTTCCTACAACATTGCACCTGTCACGGTCAGGCGTATCACTTACCACCAGGTAGTTAACTGACCCCATCCCATTCAGTTAATGACATAAAAAAATTCATACACTCAAATATTAATTTTGCCCGGGGATAAAACCCGGAACCCTTGGTATAATAGCCGACTTTTACACCACATGGACCGTCAAACAATGTGTAATACATCCACACTAAACCATCTGCATCCTCATATTTAGACATATTCCTTCATTATTCATTACAAAAGACTTGCATTTAAAATTAAGTTGGTAGCCAGTATTAATTAGGTGCAAATTTCATAGGCAATTTTGTTTCCGTGCGTGCAGTTCGATCAAATCGATAATAAAACCGAATAATCGTTGATCAAATCTATACTAATATATAAAGCTGAAGAGTTTGTTTGTTTGAACGCGCTAATCTCAGGAACTACTGGTTCGATTAGAAAAAATCTTTCAGTGTTAGATAGCTTATTTATCGAGGAAGGCTATAGGCTATATATCATCACGCTACGAGTAATAGAAGCGGAGCAGCAATGAAGAATGTTTCAAAATCGGGGGTATTTTTCATACTTGGAGCTTCCGCTGCGTACGCTGCGTAAACGGTTAAAGTTACACAAAAGTCATGTATGAGAGTATTGTTCTGCTTTTAATGGTCTACAAAAAAGTCCGCGACAGCATATGTCTATCTTTTAAGGTTAGCTCACTATAACATATTTTTTGCTAAAAAAAAATCTGAAATTGACCCCGAAACCTTCAAAGTTGGAGGGAGGGGAAATCGTATGTATAGTGATAAATGCAAGTACTGTGTTATCCCGAATTTAATGCGAGCGAAGCCGCGGGCAAAAGCTAGTCGATAATATAATCGTTCAAGATGTGATTTTTTTTACTTGTTGTTAAAATCATTTATTTAATTCTTTATTGTACACTGAAATACACAAAAAAAACAAGAGAGTATAATGGCCTTATTGCACATGGCAATTTCAGAAGAAATAGTTTATGAAAAATTAAAAAAATATTACTAGTTAATCCAATTATGAAGTCGCCTATGCTAGTTTTTGAAGCTGGCAATGTTTACAAAATTGTATCGGACGCCATGTTGAAAAAGTAATATTTTTTTGTGTATAAATGTATGTGCGTACTAATTATTCTAAATTTTCAAAAATACGAAATTGCAAATATAAAACAGAGAGAGAGACAGTATTTATGATGTTATTTATTCCCTTTATTCTATATTATTGACCCCCCTACTTTACCTAATGTAAATATTTAGTTATTTTAATTCTGACTGTTATCCCATTCCCCCTTTAACCAATTCTTTTGCCCCATGCGCGGAGCACTAACATAATATTATAATAATTAAATTACAAAATAATCTTAAACTAAAAAGAGTACGGACCATGAGTCTGTAGATGTAATTTTATTAATAAAAAAAATATACGAAATTGTATTTAATTAAAAATTTAAATATTTTAAAAAAGTTCAGCTCATGAAACGTCCCCACCGAGGACCACGAGCCTGCCCTTACGCGGGTGTATAGACCTTAGTCGTCCACGCGGGCCCAGTGCGGATTGGACGACTTCACGCACAACCTTTGAATCTGTTCGCAGGCGTGCGCAGGTTTCCTCACGATGTTTTCCTTCACCGTAAGAATAAATAATAAAAAAAAAGAAGGCATCCCCTAATACGCGGACCGATTCCTAGCAGTCGACATCTGCTACCCGCCACCTTAACCAGGTCATCTGTCCATCTGGTTAGTAAAATTACAAATGTACAAAGGCGTTAAGATTTTCGAAATTTCCCCTAGCTTTCTCTATACCATCATAAGACTAATTTCAAGACAACAGGACCAATCGGGATGCATCAGTTTTTTAATGAAAAATACTCATAAAAATTGATTCAACCCCAAAGTTCAAAGGTAACAAACTTACAAAGGAAACAAAATAAAAACAGACGAATTAATAAGCCTCTTTTTAGGGTAACGTAGTCAAATGACACAAAACGGAACATAGGCAGATATAATCTGCCTGTATGTATGTCACAGGCATTATACTAAAAATTTTTTTAGTAAGAGCCTTTGCAATAAGGCCGCCATTGTACTCTTTTTTTGTTGTGTTGTATGCTTTTTTTTCTTATGTGCAATATATAATCTTTACTTATCTTATATTTTTCTCTGAATTATTTTGTTCAAAATTGACAGTATAATTATGTACCTATTCTGTAAATCACATTACGATTTTTTAAGAATCTTAAAAAAAACATAGTCAAAGTCAAAGTCAAAAACATTTATTTCAAATTAGGCTTACAAAAAGCACTTATGAACGTCAAAAAATATACAAAAATATAATAAAAAACGATTAAAATACTAAACTAAAAATATGAGTTTTGATGCTTTGAAAAAAAAAGCGCTTCAGTGGTTTGGCCTGTTGACTATATTTAGGGGTCCCCTCATCCCCTGTCGTCATCAACTCATTACGTCCCCACCGAGGGGCACGAGCCTACCCGTGGCGGGTGTATAGGCCTTAGTCGTCCACGCGGGCTCCGTGCGGATTGGCCGACTTCGAACTAAGTGTTTTTTTCAAACTTAGACGTATTTGAAGCCATTGTTAAGGTAATTTTAAATGTAGTAGGTGCCTAAGTAAATATTTATTATTTCACTTGCTTCTACAGATTCTAAAGGTTGTCTGGAAGAAATTGCTACCTAAGCAATAAGGCCGCCCATGTTGTACTTGTTTTTTTTCTGTTATCTGTTGTTTTGTATCATTTTTTACGTGCAATAAAGTATTTTTAACCCCCGACGCAAAAAGAGGGATGTTATAAGTTTGGCGTGTCTGTCTGTCTGTGGCATCATAACTCCCGAACGCATGCAGTGATTTCAATTTAGTTTTTTTTTGTATTAAAGGTGACTTATGTGCGAGTGTTCTTAGACATGTTTGATGAAAATCGGTTGAGCTGTTTAAAAGTTGTGAGGGGTGAAAGTGGGGACAGTAACCGAATGACTGCAAATATACTTGGACTCAAATAAAACCACACTGAAATAAAAAATATCGACGATTTCCCCCGACGCAAAAACAGGGGTGTTATAAGTTTGACGTGTCTGTCTATATACTAAAATCTAACTTAACCTAACCTACCGGTCCCCCAACGCGAGGTTTTTTTTTATAATTATTAATAGATTCTTAGGTAGGTACTTTAACATTAAGTTTCTTTTATTATTTTTTACTTTTTAAAGAGAAATTACTTAAGTTCTTGTGTCGGGGGTTTTTTAAATTTTTAATTATCTTTATCTACGGAACCCTGCACAGACGATGCCAACTCGCACTTGACCTCTTTTTGAAGTTGCGTTTTGATGTTGATTACAAAAATTCCAAATGCTTTATACAAATATTGGAAGCCCAAAATATGAGGTTTGTTTTCCTCACTTAGTTGCGTCATGCACACAAAAAGTAAAGGACAAATTTAGATTCCGTAAAGTAACGTTTGACAAATCTGTCTTAGTATTTTTTATTCATATTGGGCTTGGTCTTCATCACAGACTATCATGGTGAAAGAGACGTGCTCTAAGATGGAGCGAGCTTGCCCAGAAAAAGCCTATTCATTCGTTTTTTGAATGCCACGGGGTTGTATGTGGCCGGAAACACAGACGCAGGTAGTTCATTCCATTCATTTGCAGTACGCATAATGACAGTAGACACGTTTTGTCCGAACACGGAGGACGTCAACTATATTATCATCAGCACATTAAAAGACCCACGGGTGTGGGGGGTGTATAGACCTCAGCGTTCCCCCTGGGCCCAGTGCGGGTTGGTCGACTTCACGCACTACCTTTGAATCTCTTCGCAGTCGTGCTCTCACGATGTTTTCCTTCACCGTAATAGCGTCGGTTAGACGTACATAATTTCGAAAATTCGACAGCACATTGGTACGTGGCGGGATTTGAACCTGCACCCTCCAGATAGGCAGGCAACAGTCCGCACCAATGAGCCCATCCCTCTACAGATTTGAAACCATAGGCGATCTGCTGTCATCAACAGCACTCAATTTGACAAAAATATAAATTATTTATTGTTTTTGCGATTAGTGTCACTCACTTTGCATACCCTACTCATAATCTCTGTCCACGCAGCTGATCATCATCATCAGCTCATTAAACGTCCCACCGAGGGGCATGAGCCTACCCGTATAGGGTGATTTCTTAAAACTTAGTTTTATTGAATAATTTGACTACATTGTATATCGACAAAATTATATAAACCATATAATTTGTCTGCTCACTTTGTGTGCAGATGAAATCAAATGTAATTAAGATAATTATATAATTACAGTTTTAAATTAATTACAACATCACACGGCAAGAAACTATAAAATTCATTTTTGACTACACGAGTTCTTTGTTGGATCCTTCTCAGTAGATGCCACCTTCCGAATTGATGGTTCCAAGTATTTTAAAGTTACTGGAACTATGATCATACGAAATATTTAAACACTTTATTGCACATAAAAAAGTGTACAAAGGCGAACTTAATGCCGAATGGCGTTCTCTACCAATTAACCTAAGGTCATGCAAAAAGAAATATAAGTGGTGCGCTTAAAAAGAAAGGGCAAAAATATACAAAGAAGAAACTGCTGTGATAAATAATATATAATTCCTAAGCTACATATACCTAAATAAACAATACACAAATATTCATATATATATAATATATAATACATACCCGTCCCGAATACCGTCTTCAGACACCATTCACATATATATTGACTTTCATCATACAAAATATTAACGTTCACACATAATTCACTGTAATTAGAAATACTATCTTTTCTTGCTTTTCCATTTTTAGGGTCCGTAGCCAAATGGCAAAAAACGGAACCCTTATAGATTCATCATGTCTGTCTGTCTGTCCGTCCGTATGTCACACCCTTTTTTCTCCGAAACTATAAGCACTACACTATTCAAACTTTGTAAGTATATGTATTCCGTGAACCGCTATTAGGTTTTGACAAGAAACTTCAAAAAAAAATATTTTAGGGCTCCCCATACATTGAACTGAAACCCCCCGAGTGGGGTATCAATGTGTAGAGCTTAAAAATTATAAAGAGGTTCCTAATATATATATTTTTTTAAATTGAACTGTTGGCGCGAGAAACACTTTCAAAATTTAAAAAAAATACGCCCCCCCCCTCTAATTTCTAAACTATGGGGTTGATAAAATAAATAAAAAAATGATGTCTATTACCATACAATCTAACAACGACATTTAGTTTGAACGATTTCTGGTGTGTAGTTTTTTTATACGTCATAAACGGTGAACCACTATTTTTCATATTAAAGCTGTACTAGGTGCCTTATCAAATAAAAATTACTTTATTTTATGTTACTTGCTGCTGCGGAACCCTCCACGGGCGATTCCGACTCGCGCTTGGCCAATTTTTATTCTTCATTTCATCTTTTTAGTTTGCACTTTGTATGGTTTAAACACAATAATAACCACTTAATGTTTAAATCTCCCGCTACCGCCTTGGTTTTTTTTATTATACTTTAACAATAATACTCACAGAAAATACGGTCAAACTTTATGAAAATACACTTAGCAAACGTCAAACTACCATAATCAGGCAGTATCCTAACATACACACCTCCATTTGCACTGTCGCAATGTCAAAACTAAATTTATTCATAAAATATACACCGCTGTTATAAAAACATCTTTCCGAACCTTAAGGAAAACAAGCGAGCTATTTTAAAAATGGCGACGCTGGCAATGATGTAAAAAAATACAGAATATCATTGGACGCTGGATTATTTTCCCCTCGCGACAATGATGTAAAAAGTATAGATTCGTGATATGCTCACAAAACAATCGAAAAAAGTGTTTCGAATACAGCGACAGCACACATACACATATTTCGAATGAGCGTACATTTAAACCTCTCTTTGGCGGTTCGTTTTTGAGACACGGGTGGCCTATCTGGGTACCTTTGTATATACAGAATATCATTGCTTCGCGATGACCGTCTTGACGTTTTATAACCGCGTAATTTATAAGTTTTAAAGATTTTCATTAAAAATAAGGATCCTATGTAAAAATGTAAACACCAGGCTTTAAAATAGAGGTTTAAATATATTTTAATACCTATACATTTCAACCTATATAAGTAAATAATTGTCGAACATAGGTCTTCCTTATTCTGCGCCAAATATCCAGGACCTCCGCTTTTCTCATCCAGCCTCCACCAGCGACCTTTCGCAAGTCGTCGGTCCCTCGGTCTTTGATAGAGACCAACAACTGATAGACAGTTATTATCCTCCATCAATGCCGCACTGCGCCCGACACCCGAGACAACAGATGCTAGGTCTCTTACTCGTATACCCGGTAATTTCACTAGCTACAGTGCCCTCATCCCGAAGTTCATAACACTCCTATTCCACGGGACGATATCTGGCACTGCGGTGGTACCTACCTACACGACTCAGTACCGAGTCTACTACACGGGACGATATCTGTCACTGCGGTGGTACCTACCTACACGACTCAGTAATGTGTCTTACCCCGCATAGGCCTAACGTAAATGCCTAGCACTAGAATAGATTGCCTGCGAATAGGATCAAAAGTTGTGCACGAAGTCGTCCAATCCGCACTGGGCCCGCGTGGACGACTAAGGCCTAATCACCCTATACGGGTAGGCTCGTGCCCCTCGGTGGGGACACGTTTAATGAGCTATTGATGATGTATATACACGCAAGAAAATAACATTATTCTAAAAAAACAAAAGCCAAGTCAATAGACTGACGAAAGTCGATCCTTGCTAGCAGGTTACTCAATTAATTTACAACTTCCTGATACAGCGAGTGAAAAAATAACGGACGCCGCGTGCAAGAACTAGTGTTAATTACTGAATAACGGATATTTTATTGGTACGCTAAAAATGTATACTGACAGCCGGTCAACTGTTAGTCACTACATAGTATAAAACAGTCACTTTTTGTCCCCATGTCCCTATGTGCGCTTAAATCTTTAAAAATACTCAACGGATTTTAATGCAATTTTTTTAACAGATAAGTGATTCAAGAGGAAGGTTTATATGTATAATAACACCCATTAAATGGAGAAATACTGTTACTTTTGCGGTTTCGATTACGAATGTGATGTCGTAAATAATTTCATTTCTTCCGTTTGCATTGAAAACGCAGGCTGAAATCTATAAGATTTATCAAAATATTGTACTGAGTATTGTAAATAATTAAAAGGCCTACAGAAAACTCCGCGATGGTATGTATTTATTGTTATGTTATAAGTACATTATATACTTTTTGGTTAAAAACAAATAATAGAAACACCCAATCGAATACAAACAATGATATTCACGCCCACAAAATGTTGTACTGTACGGCATCGAACCCGAAACCCATGATATAGTAGCTGACTTTTCAACCATTACCTACCCATCCCATTCCCCCTTTAACCAATTCTTTTGCCCCATGCGCGGAGCACTAACATAATTTTATAATAATTAAATTACAAAATAATCTTAAACTAAAAAGAGTACGGACCATGAGTCTGTAGATGTAATTTAATTAATAAAAAAAACCATTACCTACATCACATTCGTCAAATAGTACTTCTGTCTGTTCATACTATCGCAGTCCACTGCTGGACATAGGTCTCCCCCATTTTACGGCAAATATCCCGGTCCTCTGCTTCCCTCATCCAGTCTCCACCAGCGACCGCCCGCAAGTCGGTCCTTCGGTCTGGGCGTCCTACGCTACGCTTGCCAAGACGCGGTCTCCACTCCAGAACTCGTCTGTTCCAACAGCCGATGGCTGTGACATACGTGACCAGCCCACTGCCACTTCAACTTGCCGATTATAATAGAACTTGATTCTACATTAATTTCGTTTGTTTACAACTGGATACCAATATCAATTTAACAGGAAATGATATTCGAGATTGCAAGCCGATGACAATTAATCATCAATTTTAAAACAATGTAATATCTTACAATTATTATTTATGCATTCTTTTTTTGTAGGGAAAAGTTTTTGCAGCTTTGGTGATAGGGTGATTTGGCCTTAGTCGTCCACGCGGGCCCTGTGCGGATTGGACGACTTCACACACAACCTTCGAATCTCTTCGCAGGCGTGCATGTAGGTTTCCTCACGATGTTTTCCTTCACCGTAAGAGCGTCGGATAACGTACATATATATTCGAAAATTCGAAATACATTGGTACGTGTCGGATTTGAACCTCAGCCTCCCGGTAGGAAGGCGACAGTCCACACCACTGAGCCACCGCCGCTCTTTTCTTTTTCGCAGCTTTACTTTTGTTAAACGTGTGCAAAAATTAGGGCCTCAAAACCTCCTCTTGCTTTCTGTTCCATTAGTGAAAATCTTAGAAGATTTGTACAAACATTCATCCTTATTAGTTGGAATGCTTGCAACCTAAAAACCCGATAGTCGGAATGAGTCATTTTCAATTGAAATGAGATGATAAGGATTCTGATTTAAATAAATAATTTTTTAACATTTTTGAAAGGCCGGCAACGCATTTCAGTGCCCTCTGGTATTGCAAATGTACATGGGCGGCGGTGACATTTACCATCAGATGAGCCGTTTGCTCGTTTGCCTATTAAAGTATAAAAAAAAAAAATTCTTTATCAAAAAGATAAATACTTTCCTGCTTTTTTGTCACTCCTGAATGATATTCATAAATACATTTTGTATTAACTGCATAAATATTTAATTTTCTGCATTAATTTATCTCTCATCTTAAAGATTAATAAACACACTGTGTGTTTATTATCTTTAAAATAAGCTATGATTTGTCCTTCAGTCAAATAAAAAATAACAAAATTGAAAAGAGTGAGTATCGAGGTTCTTACCGGCTCTTCTCGAAGTTCCTACTTTTCCGAAACGGTGGTAGAGTCATAAAATTATATTAATAACAATAATTCACGATTAATAATAAATACGTTAATAATTGACGATTGAAAAGTATTCGTAAAAGATACATTTTGACTAACTTAATTTGAGTTAAAGTTTGTATTTTTAAATATAAAAGCATCTTACCATATCGAGGATTTTTCACAGAAATTTAAATGAAAATAAAGACTTCTTAACAAAATTTCAGTGAGTCCGCAAATGCACTGGCGATGCCCGACGTATCGATACTTACTGGCATAATATGTGCATACTTAGCTTCCTCACTTATAAAGTGCATTGCAGAATGGATTTAGTTCATTGCACTGTGTTTGTTTGACATTTGTAGGGACTTTTGGGTGGTTTACTTTCTTTTAAATGAAAATGAAAAGTGTTTATTCAGTTTAGGTCCTTACAGAACACTCATGAATGTCAAATGAAGCTACCACTGGTTCGGACTGTAGTATTCTACTAAGAAAAAAATTTTAGTATTTGACCCATTTGGTGTAATGGTTAAGACGTCGGCTACTACACGGGTTCCGGGTTCGATTCCCGGGCAGTACAAACATGATTTTGTGTGCATGAACATGTATTTTCTGATTGGTTTGGGTATTTTTTATAGTAAAAAAAAAACGTTAATAATATGTTTATCCGTGTTTAGTACCAGGTTATAGGCTAAATGCTAGTTTGGGGCTCGATGGCGCTGTGTGAATGTCAGTGGATATTTATTTATTTATAGTAAGTTCGTGAATTTCCGATAGTATTTATTATTTCAATTTCTTGATTAAAGTAGGTACATTATTTATTCACTACGAAAGTAAAACAGGTGGATTGTCCCCCCCTCCCTTCACCAAAAAGGTTTTACCTAAATCTTACTAGGTGGTCGACTCGGTACTGAGTCGTCTAGGTAGGTACCACCGCAGTGACAGATATCGTCTCGTGAAATACCAGTGTTGTGCACTTTTGTTTCGGAATGAGGGCACTGTAGCTAGAGAAATTACCGGGTATAAGAGACCTAACATTTGTTGTCTCTGGTGACGGGTGAAGTGCCGAGTCTACCACCTAGTTAAATGTACGATGTGCAACACTCTTTATATTTGATACCTTAACCACGCACGAGCTCAGCCAATTACAGAGGTCCGCTTCAGTTGGCAGCCCTCGCCGTAATGTTTACATTGAATAAGAATAAGAATATATTTATTGTCTCTCTTCAAACATTTAACAAATAAAATTCAAATTTTACAAAAAAAAACAAGTACTTTTTGAGACAAAGGTGGAGCTCAGCTGAGTTTGCAACGAGAGCAATCCGAGCATCGCTGTTTTTCAGCTACTCCCCTTACCTCTGAGATGTTGTTGGAAGGCCTAGGTTATGCTTGGTTGACAATTTTTAATATTAATATAAGTATGGTGCGTTTTTATAATAAGTTAGACAATGACAGAGAAAAAAAAACATAAATTAAATCCTACTTTATTTCTGCCCGAACTTTCTGTGTGTACATGTAATTGTGTTGGTGAGTGTGTATTAGCGATAACTCAATTGTTTATGATGATTTGGTGATGGATTTTTGATAGAGGCCGTTCAAATATTGGCAAGCGTAGCGTAGGACGCCATCCGGCCCGAAGATTTTGCCACGATCGTCCCTGAAGATCCGATGGCTGTTGGAGCAGACGAGTTCTGGAGTGGAGACCGCGTCTTGGCAAGCGTAGCGTAGGACCGAGAGACCGATGGATCGACGACTTGCGGGCGGTCGCTGGTGGATGCTGGATGAGGAAAGCGGAGGACCGGGATATCTGGCGCAAAATGGGGGAGACCTATGTCCAGCAGTGGACTGCGATAGGCTGAATACGTTCAAATACTACGTGAGCAGATTAATTACCTTAAACTTAGCTATCGATAGTATGGATAAGCCAATCGAAACTTTAGCTTTTACCCTATCGATAGGCCATCAATAGACTACTACCGAACAATGACACTGGAACACAAATGCTAACTTGCTTTGTTATGCTTACAATACGTCTACTCGTAGTATCTAAACGAAACAACACACTGACAGAGGAAATTTAGACGAATGAATAGCGCGCAGTAATTTCCATTTTTAGGGTTCCTTAGCCAAATAGCAAATAACGGAACCCTTATAGATTCGTCAAATCTGTCTGTCCGTCCGTATGTCACACCCTTTTTTCTCCGAAAATATAAGCACTACACTATTCAAACTTTGTAAGTATGTATATTGTTTTCTATGAATCTCGTGTTAAATCATATTTCCTGTCTCTAATTACCCCGTAATACTTCATACTTGACACCGGAATTTTAAATTTCTCTTCTTTTTCTTTCTCTTCTTAGTTTGATAGCATTTATATGAATGTATGTATATAATATTTCATCCAAGGTATATGCGTAGATACTGTTTATATGTATGTATTTGTGTATGTATGTTTTGAAATTATATTTATTGTATTTTATTATTTTTATATAACTTAGGTTCTAACTTTTGCACAGCCCAATTAATCATTATTAAGAAACTATTCCTCTTCTGAAGGTTGTCTGGAAGAAATTGCTTTTTAGTAAAAGCCGCCTTATTTGTACACTTTTGTTCTGTCCATGTTTTCCCTTGTAATATGTTTTATGTGCAATAAAAGTTTATTATTATTAGGTTATAATAAGAAACTTGAAAACAATAATAATATATTTTAGGGTTCCCCATACATTGAACTAAAACTCTAAAATTATTTTTTTCATCATTTACCCCCACTGATTAAATCTATATTTCAAGGGCGGTACGGCCGTCCCCCTATAGTGCTTCTGACGTAATACTTGAACGCCCCCACTTTTTTCGAACTGACTACTGGTGTTGGCCGCAGATGGGCTTTACAGCTTCACTGGGCGCGGGGGCGAGCGCAGATGGCTCTCAGCCTTAAAATTAACACAAAGAGCCTAAGGGCGTCCCCGAATGGGACTCGAACCTTGGCTTGGTAGCCCAGTTTGAGTCCCATTCGGGGACCTAACATGTGTTTGGGGAGTAAAACGGCCCCTTATTTAATGTTACCTTTCTTTCTTTCATTATCACAGGCCACTGCTGCACATAGGTCTCCCCCATTTTGCGCCAGATATCCCGGTCCTCCGCTTTTCTCATCCAGCCTCCACCAGCGACCTTTCGCAAGTCGTCGGTCCATCGGGCCGGAGGGCGTCCTACGCTACGCTTGCCAAGACGCGGTCTCCACTCCAGAACTCCTCTGCTCCAACAGCCATCGGATCTTCAGGGACGATCGTGGCAAAATCTTCGGGCCGGATGACGTCCTACTCTACGCTTGCCAATATTTGAACGGCCTCTATCAAAAATCCATCACCAAATCATCATAAACAATTGAGTTATCGCTAATGACGACGGACGACTAAGGCCACCAAAATGCCTTATAGGTTCTTAACTTGATTACTACTACGTGCCCCCCCCCCCCCCGCGCCTAACCTGGATCCGCGCTTGTTTGGTGTAATGGTTGAGACATCGTCTATTACACCAAAGGTTCCGGGTTCGATCCCGGGGCAGTAAACTCATTTATGTGTATGAACATGATTGTTTGTATTGGTTTGGGTGTTTCTTTCTATAATATGTATGTATTTACAAAAAAAAAATCATAAGTATGTTTATCAGTTGTTTAGCACCCTTAATACAAGCTTCACGCTTAACTTGTGGCTAGATGGCGCCGTGTGAATGTCAGTGGATATTTATTAATTTATTTTAACTTTGTATGTATAAACACCAAACATAATAAAATTATTATAAGGTATTTGTATCTGCTATACAATGATATTCTGTATATATAAAGATACGCCATCCGTGCCTCAAAAACGAACCGCCGATGAGAGTACAATTTGTACTCTTTTGTTGTTAGGTAAATGTGTTCGAAATTCGAAATATGTGTATGTGTGCTGTCACTGCATTCGGAACACTTTTTTCGATTGTTTCGTGAGCAAATCACGAATCCATACTTTTTTACATCATTGCCTACAATAATGATAAATCAATTATTTTAGCCGAGTCATTGTCTACTTTAATCTATCAGGCGCTCATCGTATTGTGATTATGTGAATAAGGCTGATTGGCTATACTATACTGTATAAGTACATAAATAACACTTTAACAAAACTATTACACCCTAAACACTTAAAAATAAATAATTAAAGGAAGATCCTTACGTGGTAGACATTCCACACATCCGCACAGCCCGCTTTGGTGCCTCGTTCCTAATGCGCAAAGTAATGGAATTCTTTGCCTCGTTATGTGTTCCCCGATCATTACAACCTGGCCGTCTTCAAGGCAAGAGTGAATAGGCTGTTTCTAGGCAGGCATGATCCATCTTCGGCCACATCATCACTTACCATCAGGTGAGATGGCGGTCAAATGTCTGCCTATAAAGGATAAAAAAAAAAAAAAAGTTTCTTTCGGCAACGTTCCGAAAATACTGGCAGCGTTACCCCTTTGGATTGCCAGACTGATTCTTTGTCCTAGGTAGCTGCCAGATCTTTGGTCATCTGTGATGTCGACTAACCTTTTGGAAATTTCCTTGAAAAATATAAATATATATTATATTATCTGTGGCTATACGTAAGTGCGTTGACAGAGGTGAAAAAAAAAAGATTTAAGTTAAAAATAAATTTAATTTGTAATTAATAAAAAACGACACATTCAATCTACGCTAATAAGCATATTTTGTTAATATTTCCATTTGCTATTTGAATTTTATTTAAATACAGTTAAGAACACTTTTGAAAATGAGAAGAAGAAATACGCCAGGAGCGCGTACAAAACAATCTGCATTATTCGGTCCACGTAGTACAATCTGAAAGGAAAGAAAAACAATTAAGTTAATCTATGCTTTTAGCGCACATCATCATCAGTTTATAAGGAACCCACTGTAAGGCATAGGCCTTCCCGCAAATCATAGCTTTGGGGAGATTACACCGTCGCAGTGAAATTACCGGGTATAAGAGACCTAACATCTGTTGTCTCGGGTGACGGGCACAGTGCGGCATTGATTAAGGATAATAACTGTCTGTCAGTTGTTGGTCTCCTTTAATGCCGCTCTGTCATGGTCTGGCGTATCACTTACCATCAAGTGAGCGTCCAGACCATCCTGTACACATATAACATAAAAAAATGGTGGGTGTTAACTACCATACTAAGGTAGTAGCCGGCACCGACGGCTTCACATGACTAACGAACGCACGGAATCATATTTCTTTTTGAATAATCAACCTGCATGTGCTTACCAAACTGAGTATAGTCGGCAAAAGGTAGTTTTTTAATATGCAGTTTCTCCGCACCCAAGTATCATATAAAACGGATTAAACGACACACTTTTTGAGCAGTTCCTGCTGTTATGCGATTAATAGTTTTCACTGGATAAAATGTAAAGAAAAATATAAAGAAATAACTACAGTGTTTTTATGTTATAGCGGGCAAACGAGCGGACGGCTCATCTGATGGTAAATGATGCCCGCCGCCCATGTACACTTGCAATACCAGAGGGCAAAGAAATGCGTTGCCGACCGGTGGGAATACGCTCTCTTCTTGAAAGATGTTGAAAAGGTGGCAAACATTTTGATAGCGCGTTTCAAGTTATGCAAATAGAAAAGCGCCATCTAGTGTTCAATGGTTTAAAATTATTTTGTGTATTTATAATAATGAATATTGTTATCATTTTTTTTTTTACGATACAAAATGTTCAGGGCTGTCAGCACGCTCACTTGATAGTAAGTGATACGCCTGACCATGCCAGAGCGGCATAACAGAGACAACTGATAGACAGCCACTCCATCGAGCCCTACACATTACAAAGTGTTGTTTTAGAAAATTTACTTACTGTTTGTTAAGCCGTCTAGCTTGTGGCAGTGTCGATGGATCTTCTTTCAAGCAATATTCACGAGCACCTTTGATGTAGTCTCTGATGTAGGAACTCCAATTTATGACCTGAAATTGGAGAAATTTGATACATGCATTAATTCATCATTATTTTATAGATTCACACTGGGTACTGTAGCTAGTAAAATTACTGGGTATAAGAGGCCTAACATCTGTCGTCTCGGGTGACAGGCGCAAAGCAGTGTTAACGGGAAATGACGACTACTCATTATTAATTTCCCTCAACACGGCATCTGTCATGGTCAGATGTATATCTTACCAACAAGTGAGCGGACTTACCGTCCCGTTCGCTTAAAGTCATAAATAAATTAGATTCCTCCACTTACAGAAATATCGGTGTAAAAAGTTTCGTCGTCCTCTGGTGAGACCTTTTTCCTCAGAGCTAGCAAGTTGTCGTTCTTGAAGTGCCAAGGTTTTGTGGTGTAGTACTGTAGAACTTGCAATCCATAGTTGATCCTCTTCTGTGTCTTTACCATGCTGAAAATGAAATTAAATATGATTTTAAAATATGATAGGGGGCAAAGAGGTGACAGATCACCTGATGGAAAGTGAATACTGCCGCCCATGGACGTTAACAACACCAAAGGAGCTACAAGATGCGTTGCTGGTCTCTTAATTTTTCTACAGGCAGACATTTGACCGTTATCTCACCAGATGGTAAGTGATGATGCGACCGAGGATGGATCATGCCTGCCTAGAAACAGCCTATTCATTCTTGCCTTGAAGATGGCCAGGTTGTATTGACCGGGGGACACACAAGGAAACAAACAGTTCCATTCCTTTGCGGTGCCATTTAACGAGGCAATATACGAGGCGTGCTGTGCGGATATGTGGAATGTCGACCACGTAAGGATGGAACGCTCGCCTGTCCTCCGCTTTCCTCATCCAGCCTCCACCAGCGACCCTTCGCAAGTCGTCGGTCCATAAAAGTACAGTTACATTAAATTACCCTAACAGTAGAGCGTTGGTGGCTGAATGGTGTGGACTGTCGCCTTCCTAGCGGGAGGGCTGAGGTTCAAATCCCGCCACGTACCAATATGTTTTCGAAAATATATGAACGTTATCCGACGCTCTTACGGTGAAGGAAAACATCGTGAGGAAATCTTCATGCACGGCTGCTAAGAGATTCGAAGGTTGTGTGTGAAATCGTCCAATCCGCACTGGGCCCGCGTGGATGACTAAGGCCTAATCACCCTATACGGGTAGGCTCGTGCCCCTTGGTGGGGACGTTTAATGAGCTGATGATGATGATGAGACAACTGCGATATACATTGAAAAAATTAGATATTTAATACTTACATGCTTCTTTCCTACACAACCATGAGAAAATCGATCAGGTAAGCTGGTATCA